>NQII01006249.1:24787-127683 GCA_002778355.1 Clitarchus hookeri | reverse complement strand
TCAGCTAGCTCATTACCTCGGGCATGACTGTGTATTAACGTCAAATTAAAGCACTCCATTAATGTATGCCAAGGTTTTCATCGGAAACGCAACGGCAAGCCAGGTAAAATTCAAAACAAGCATTTTCATATGCATGTAAGGACTGTGTCACTTGCTTATCAATCAAATGACCTTTACACAGTGCTACACTGTTTTGTGTAAAATTAGAAGACCCTGGTGCCGTTTACATTACACATCAAAACAGTTTTTCACTGTATGCGAGGACTGAGATTATTGACAACAAATCAAATAGTTCCTACACAATGTGACACTCTTACGATTCTACATTCAATGCGAGGAAGTACGCAACAATAAAAAAAATAATATTTTCATACACGTGGTTGGCTTCACAGCGTGAAAGCGAGTTGTTGCTTTCCGAGGAACTGTGCCAGGCCCTCGGTCTGACGAAAGTCCTCAGATCCACGTTGAAATAGCATGCGTAATTCCTCCAAGTATAGCTTCTGTCCACTCACACACACATATATGTGTGTGTGGACACACATATGTATGCGTGTGTGTGGACACACATATGTATGCCTGTGCGTGTGTATATTTAGTTTTAAGAAGTTAACTGCGAATAAGTCATAACAATTCACGCAATAAGCCACGATTGCACCAGTAAGGGTTCATCGTTGTACCACTTCACAGCCATCAAAAGGCCTACATGCTTTCACCAGCAATATGTACAGGTTATGTGCAGCTAGTGCTGTAATACAGTTGGTAAGCCATTTATGGGCCAGTAGTTCATTTACTCTCGACCATCAGTTTAATTTCCATACATTTCATCAGTGTGCCGTAAATAGAATGCCAAATGACCTGGTGGAAGCAGTTAACACTGGTAAGGCAAATTGTGTAGATCTATAAGTTTTCTGCGCCAGCAGTAATCCAGCAATGCCGTCAGTTAAACCACAGCGTAAATTTCTTCACTTGCTTCACTCACTCCTCTGGCAGGGGGCTGTGTAGCCAGCCAGGTCAGCTGTCAATCATTCCCAGCCACCTGGCAATGGGACAGTTAGTAGGTCTGCCTGGTGACAGGAGAGGGTCCAGAGTATTTTATTTGTAGTTATTGTAAATAATTTAGTAAATTCAAACTAATTTAATTAAGACCTCCATCAATTAAAACACCTGGCTAAGTCTACTGACTTTGAGAAAATGTGACGTTCACTATGTCCTACATATGGGGAAATGATAAAAGAGCAACGTGTATCAGGCCATGCAACTAGATACAAAAATATCAGAAAAAACAATCGCATGGAGCAGAGATTTACGCTACAAAAGGCACTGGTCTTGGGACGATCTTTGTTAAGAGGTAGCAAAGAAATATTAGTATGCGTGTTTACAATGAAGTTCACAAATTGTGTTCTTCTTATTACTGTCCTTGACTAAGAACATTTTCAACTATCACGAAACTTTCAGTTAATGTGCCATATTCCTCGTCAGGTCTGCAATTATTGTAGCACGAGATCAAAAAAAATGTGTTGTCTCCATTGAAAAGACACATAACGATACATAAGTTTTTGTCATTGAATCTGTTTTGTTTACCTGGATAATTGTGATTTTCATAACAATGGGCCTTAATTGAGAGAGAAAGAGAGAGAGAGAGAGAGAGAGAGAGAGAGTCATGATTTTTGTCGTTGGTAGAACGAAATTACATTTGCCATGGAACAAAGTTTTCTATCTGAAATTAACATGTTTTGTACTGGTAAAACGTATTTTGGAAGGGTTTTCAATTTAGTGAGACTAGGGATAAAGCATAGTTTTCAAGGTAATATTTAATGATTCACATCGGTTCGTAGAAATTAATTGTAGTTTTCAGTTTTAGTGAAACTATAAAGGTAATATTTTCCAAGGAAATATCTTCTTGTTCCTAGGTTTGTAGAACGCAGTTGACAGTGGTTGTTACTTTAGTGAACCGAGAAATATATTATTTTCCAAGCAACTGTCTTACATTTTCAAAAGAAATGTCTTAATTTTCGTAGGTAATTGGACAAGCAGCCAAAAGCGAATTCTTTCAGAGGGACGTATATTTACTCTATTCTGTTCTTAGCCAAATAATTTATTTCATATCTGAATTCAAAAAAACAATTTAACCGTATGAACGAGAACTTTCCCGTGCCCGAAAATATGTATTATTTTTATTTTTCACTATTTTTTAATTATAAGGACAATTTTATATTTACATTTCGATTATTTTCATTAATGGTTATTTTAATGATAATTTTTCATCACAAGTAGGTCCTGCTGCTGGTTAGCTCATGAGCATGCTACGTGACATTACTTAGGACGAAACACATTACTGTGTCTTAAGACCTCGTGAGTTTTCAAGACGGTCAGCTCCCTGAGAAGTCTTGCACAGAGCTCGTAGAAGACAAACTACCAAGCATTACGTGCAGAAATTAAATTTAATTCGTAAGATACAAGAAACATGATTTATTTCGTTTCATGAATCTGCGATATAGTTTTGCTGTGAGAAGCAGCAGTTGCTTTTTCTCCACTTTGTGCTTCAAATTTGCTCCCGTAATTAAATGTCGGAGAGATTTGATAAGTGGGTGAACTTTGTAAACCACATATGAGTTGGCTGAATTGTTTCCTGCAGTGGTGACGTAATTTTTTTCTACTTGCAGGCCTGTCGTAAATCATATGTATTTATGCATGCGCGGGTAGTTGATAAGCGTGACCTTTAGAAGTATCCTTGCTACTGAATTACACTAAAGAGCCAAAAAAAATTTGTATACTTACCTAATATCGCGTAGGGCCCCCTGCGAGCACGCAGAAGTGCCGCAAGACGACGTGGCATGGACTCGACTAATGTCTGAAGGTATGCAGGAGGCAATTCACAACATGAATCCTGCAGGGCAGTTCACAAATCCATAGGAGTGCGAGGCGGTGGAGATCTCTTCTGAACAGCACGTTGCAAGGCATCCCAGATATGCTCAATAATGTTCATTTCTGGTGATTTAGGTGGCCAATGGACGGGTCTGAAGTCAGTAGAGTGTTCTTAGAGCCACTCGGTAGCAACGCTCAATGTGTGGGGTGTCGCATTGTTCTGCCAGAATTGTCCACGTCCGTCGGAATGCACAACGGTCATGAATGGGTGCAGGTGATCGGACAGGATGTTTACGTATCTGTCACCTGTCATAGTCGTATCTAGACGTATCAGGGGTCTCATTTTACGCCAACTGCACACGCCCCATACCATGGCAGAGCCTCCACCAGCTTGAACAGTCACCTGTTTATATGTAGGGTCCATGGATTCATGAGGATGTCTCCATACCCGTACACGTTCATTCGCCCGATACAATTGGAAAAGACTCGTCAGACCAGGCAAAGTGTTTCCAGTCATCAACAGTCCAATGGTGGTGTTGGCGGGCCCAGGCGAGGCCTAAAGCTTTGTGTCGTACATTCAACAACCGTACATGAGTGGGTCTTCGGCTCTGAAAGCCCATATCAATGATGGTCCGTTGAATAGTTCGCACGCTGGTACTTGTTGATGCCGCAGCATTGAAATATGCGCCAATTTGAGAAAGGGTTGCACGCCTGTCACGTTTAAAGATTCTTGTCAGTCATTGTTTGTCCCGTTCGTTCAAGATCTTTTTCCGGCCGCAGTGATGTCGAAGATTTGATGTTTAACCGGATTCCCGATATTCACGGTACACTCGTGAAATGGTCATAAGCAAAATTCCAAATTTTATCACTACCTCGGTGATGCTATGTCCCATCTCTCGTGCGCCCACCATAACACCACGTTCAAACTCAATTAAATCTTGATAACCTACCATTGTAGCAGTAGTAAGCAATCTAGCAAATTTTCCAGACGCTTGTTGTCTTACATAGGCGCTGCCAACAGCATCGCGTTACTCTGATTGGTTCCATACCTCTGTTATTTGCATAAGCGCGCCTATCCAATTTTTTTTGGCTCTCCAGTGTACTTTGATGTACTCTGCAGCCTCGACGATTCCGTATTGGACAAAACGTAGCACTTGTTTGCACTTTATTGTGTGTTTTAGTTATATAAATACTAGGCCTATTTCTCATTTCGTGCTTAAAGAACTCTTTCGAACAGTCGAAGTCGTTATATTTTTTAATTAATTTTACGACTTTGAATTTAAATTGTTTGTGAGCAATGTATTTCATATACTAGCATATACCATTATTATTTTTCTTCCGCATTGCGATACCCTGATGCAACACAATTGAAAGCTTTCGTTGCATCTAGTTTCCCATGGAGATAATGAACTTTTAATGTATGTATGTATTTGTTTGTGAGCTATTTTCTGACGTGAAACTAACTATACCTTCATCACGATATTTTTTGTACTTATAACCTATTTTATACAGGTATATTAAAAAATTAATTGACCCATTGAAGTGATTGTAAATACCGTTGTTTTTAAGTTCAGTTATCACGTGTCGTTGGTATGGAAAGTGGCTCAAAAGGTTTTATTTCACTGACCTCCTGCAACCGCAGTACATCCCAATGGCACTACATGGCTACTGTCCCCAAAAATGTCTGCTACCCCGACGAATAAGGCTTGATGTGTAATACAGTTCCTCAACCACAGTGCTTCGCAAATTCAGGAAACCGCAGTGCACCGCAAATTCAGGACCAAATTTAACAAGGCTCCACCTAGCACACATTCCATGTACGATTGGGTAAGGAAGTTTAGAATGACTGGAGGTATGTGTAAAGGCAGAAGCAGTAATGGCCGCCAACATCAGAGGAACGCGTTGAACAATTCCGAGAAAAATTCCTCCGACGTCCAAGAAAATCATTATCTTGTGCCATGTCGTCAGCTCGGTATTCCACAACCAACACTATGAAGAGTGTTAAGAAAAGTTCTGCACATGAAACCATACTGGATTCAGCTGCCCCAAGCGTTCACAGATTATGGTCAACATTTGATTCAACAGTATTGCTGTGGTATGCAGAACAGAATGGAGGAAGATAAATTTTCTCATTGATTACTCTTTAGTAATGAAGCTACTATTTACCTAAAAGCTGCAGTAAACTGGCACAAGGTGGGGAAAAGATAATCTCCCATGCTGCTGTCGAACACATCCGTGGATTGCCAAAAATTAATGTGTTTTGTGCTTTGTAAAACCAAATGTTTATGGATCCTTATTTTTCGTACAATCTACAGCCAATGCACATGCCTACTTGGACATGCTTGAACTTTTTCTCATACCACAATTTCAAGAAGATTTCGTTTACCTAAAGGACGGTGCTCTGCCACATTTACACCACAATGTTCGCGTGTTCCTTGATACCGTGCTCTCACAACGATGGATCATTCACGCATCATCTAGCAATCTGCAGTCGATGACATAGCCCCCTACTCCTATATCACCGGACCTAACCTGTGATTTCATCCTGTGGGGGTTTGTCAAAGACTATGTTTGCAAACCTCCACTTGTAGAAAACATAGCTGAATTAGAGAGACGTGTCAGGATAGATCTTACTGATATCCATGCAGATAGGATGAGGCGAGTGTGGCCAGAATTGGAATACAGTCTGGATGTCAACCGTGTGACAAAATGATCGCACATAGTGCACTTGTATATATATCACACATCTTCATGAGATTTTCTTTTGTTTTGGGTATGTCGTATTACATTTTCTTGAACACTATCTCAGCAGTGTTATTATGAATGTTAGTAGTTATCTAAAGTCGAAACGGGCGCACAGGGATCCGGGATCGGAGTTCGAAGTTGTCTACCATGACATCACAGGCGCGGGTGGTAGCAGCGTTGGTCATCTTTATTGGCGTCACAGCCAGGGCTCGATTCCATGTTGGATGTTCGTCCCCAACATTCGTAGAAACTATTTTAGTAAAAATATTATTTTAATAAAAAATATTTTAATAAATAAATTTAAAAGTATTGACTTGCCGCATTGGATAATTAATAAATAATATCGGTCTGGAGTGTTGCCGCAGATCACAAATTCATTAAGTAAAATAATTAGTTTATAAAAAATTATTTCATATAACGGCGCACCACTTTGGTGACATATTGTTTCCTTCTCCTCCCTCACAAACAAACCCAACATCCAAAAAAAAAAATTGCAAAAATTAGCACACACCACCACTTTTCCTTTCACCACACACCAACACTCCTCCCCTTCCGCACACAACTGCCCTCCTTCCCAACTACGATAAACTAGCCCTCACTGGCAAAAGGATCCATGATAAGAGGCAGGAGTTTGCTGCCATATTGGATGACGTCACAGTCATGTTGGAAGTTCATCCCCCTAACATCCCAAGAAATAAGTTTAATAAAAATCATTTTAATAAAATATTTAAGTAAAAAAAGTGTATCTATAAAATTTTTAAAAATTAAAACACACCACCACACATCCCCTCACACCCACAACCCCGACACTCCTACCCCTTTAGCAACCCATTGTCTCCTGACATTGACACAAGACCTTGACCTTGATACATTACATTGACCCTTGATGTTGACACAAGGAATTAACATTGACCGAAGATATTGACCCTGACCCATGAGTGTATTGGCAAACGACCTTGACCCCTGATCTTGACCCATGACCTTGACCTTTTCCCATGACCCCGATTTTTATCCATGACTGACCTTGGCTCATGACCTAGACTCATTACCTGATTCTTGACATACAACCCCGTGACCTTGAAATTGAAAATAGTGAGAAATTTAAAACAATTCTTAAAAATAGAAAAACATATGTTGTCCAACCCCCACCCCTCCTTTTCCTAAAATTAATCATTTTCCTTACATAACAGAAATTATCTCTCGACCCATACCAATCAATGATTTTGGCCACTGGCTGCTAAATTACGACTTTAAAACATATTTTACTCGTATTGGTAACGTTATAAAGTGCTAGATAATAATTTTTTGGTATCTACCACCAGAGAGCTCCCATGTCTTCTTTTTCAAGACATTTTTGGGCGACTCCAAACATAAAATTTTTACAGATAATATTTTAATCAAGAAAAACCGCAAAAAAAAATTTAAAAAATTTTTATTATCGAGGAACATAAAACACTAACCTCACACTCATAACTCCACCCTCATCTTACCCCTTTCCCAAAATATCCTTCCAATCAAAACAAATCAAGAAAAATCGAAAATAAACTAACAAAAATTAAAAACTAGAGGAACATATAACGTTAAACTCGCACTGATCGCATTACCATCACTTCACCCACTCTCAACCCCCCACATCCTCTTAAAAATAAAAACAAAATATAGCAAAAAAACGGAAAGAAACGAATGGTGGATGTTTGGGACCTTGACCTTGACTCAAATGACATAAAACTCGGAAAATCAGGAAAAAAAAATCGCCCAAAATTACAAAAAAATGAAAACGAAAAAAAAAACTGTAATTCAAAATTACATAGTTAATACAAAAAACCAAGTTCGGTGTTTGTGACCCCAAAAGTTCGATTCTCGTAAAGATGGCAGATTACAGCCACTCCATATTACGACGCTCAGCAGACGTCTGAACCGCCACCTCTATATTTAATTGGCTATATAGCCGATCAAACTTACGACCCCCAAAGCGCAAATTATTAACTTAATGTAGCACATATACCCCCACCCCCTCTACGTGCCATCGACAACACACCTCTTCGCTCTACTACCCATGCCATTTACTTACCATAGCTTAGTCACCGTCAACATTTATGTATGTTACCATCCTCAAAAACTCACAATAGCTCGTACCCTCGTCATACACTCTCACCATGAAACAACCACATGATTCTCCACCCCTCTCCTTTTCTCTAAACGAAACCCCAACCGGTTACTGAAGATAAGTAACTCTACCCAAGACTGGCGCTTGGCAAGACTAATTCTTGCAAAAATGACTAGAGCAGTGCCCAAGATCAACCGACCATAACTCCCAGATATACTAACAGTCGATGACAACCAATCTCAAAAAGTTGACTAATATGAATGACCAGACCAACTAACAAGTAGTGAAACAATCCTAAAAAATATTCCCCAGGTCATTCGTTCGTCTTATATAACGCAAACGATGTGTCTATCGACCCGAGTAAGGCATGATACTTCAGGTCTTACCATGGTCCCTCCTTCTGCACACACTCGAATAAATTATGTTTAAAACAGACTCTCGCAATCGATTGTACACACCACTGACTTAATAAGTTTTTCAGAGAAACAAAACTGTCTGAATAAGAAATTAAACTCATAATATATATTTATTTACTTAATCTATAGATTCTATTTTCTCTAATTATTTCATACATTCTGTCTTTACATTTCTGAGATGTTTGCAGATTATGGATAGTAGCCAACAGTGTCATCTGATATAACACCGGTCCTTATGTTTATTAATGATAGAGGATATCTCATTAATGTGCGAGCGCATTAATGTGCGAGCGCACCAATAAGGTAGTCTCTGTGTGGGGGGGGGGGCGAGGAAGAGTGCTTGCTGATTAGGTCGAGAGGCACCTAATAGGGCGTTGGTACTGTTGAGTGGAAATAAAGGTCAAATTTTAAGTGGTAATCTTCATTGTAGAAAATGTTTCTTGGCTTGTAATTGGAACGTAATATGTATTTAAACACAATATACATACATTTACAAGCCAATCGGCGGTGTTTTATTGCACTCCCTTCATGGCCCACCCGTTACATCGAGACATAACGGCGACTGAAGAAAGGCCGACGGGCAGCTTTGGTGAGTGGCATTACGTGGTATAGTGTCAAGGTCATGCCCAGCGAGTCACCTGCTAAATATTAGCCATACGCCAGCTAACACGTATCACCTTCTGTAAACTGTGTCATGTGTAACTTGCACATGTAGGAAATTGATAGAGAAATTCCGTAGAAAAATATGGCATGCTGTTAATGTAGACCCAATCATTTCACGCTACCATTCCAAGATAAGTTAAACAAGCATAGAAACAATAATGAGAAATGAAGGTTTAGCGCGCTTCTTCAAATTTAAACGTACCGCGCAGACATTACATTTTCTTTTTTTACTGGTTGTCGTGTGTGTATGAAGATATAGCCCCATTTCTCTGAACAAATGAAAACTGTTATGCTTTCATCAAGAAATTTTATGGTTTGTCTGTAGTGTCAAGGCTCCCGCCTACGCAGAGATGTTTCCGCTTTGTGACCGAGAAGCGAGGGAGCGATAAGAGCGACACTGCCACGCGCGACAAGTCCGTCATCGCCGATACGCACAAGGCTCTGAACTGGCGTGCAGTGTTCTCGTCGCACTGCGTGTACCAATGGGACTTTCAGATGTGATCCTATTATTTTATTGATGGGAAGTCTGTAGAATAGTTCAGTTAAGAGTAACTGAGTAATTTTGTATGTATCTGATGCGTATATTTTGAGATACAGACCTTTGAATAAACTGTTTTTAGCTGTATATTGAGTACTCTGAAATGGTTTTTCTAATGTTCATGGCATCTTGAAAGCACCCAATATCCCTCGCATGAAGTGCACTCTATGTTCTATTCGTAGTTAAGCATATTGCACGCACTTTCAATGGTTTCGTTGAAAAACGTGTATTTCACACTCACGTAAACGCAGTTCAAGCCCCAGGTAGGCGGGAGCCNCACACTTAAACGCAGTTCAAGCCCCAGGTAGGCGGGAGCCTTAAACCAAGTGAAAAATGCATGATCCAATCCTAAAAATACCAAGATGCTATTGTTTTTCCGCATTACAATGTTGACGCATACAGATTCCGATATTTTCCTTTGGCTCTAAGACTGGGATTGCGATATACTTTTCACGTTACACGTAACATGTCTCACACTGCACTCTCTCTCACGTGTACGTAAAACCTAGTCGTTTCAGTCGCCTTATCATGATGCATAACGAAAGCACTGAAAACTTCGTGAATTGTATAATACTTCGCAAAATTAATTGTTGTTTTTAGGGTGTAAAATGCTACAATTCTCTGTATACGGTAGTATTTGTTTTATAAATTGGTTTTGCGAATAACAAATTGCGAAAGTTTGGCATTCGTCATTTAGTCAAACCTAGATAAACGTAACCTCTAGAACGAAATGCACATAGGATATGTAGACATGTTTGATGTGTATATGTAAATAAATTGTGAGAGGTGTATACTGATATGTAAAATCAAAATGTAACAGTGTATAGTGTAAAGTACATAAACAAGCAAAATTAAAGTAAAATAATTGGCACTACATGCAAGGTTTTTGTAGATGTGAACCGGAGTTGAAAAGTCTGACAACGAGCAAATTATTTAAAAANACCTCTTCGCTCTACTACCCATGCCATTTACTTACCATAGCTTAGTCACCGTCAACATTTATGTATGTTACCATCCATTCAACTGACCAACCTCCCCCTCCCATCACTCTATCTATCCTCAAAAACTCACAATAGCTCGTACCCTCGTCATACACTCTCACCATGAAACAACCGCATGATTCTCCACCCCTCTCCCTTTCTCTAAACGGAACCCCAACCGGTTACTGAAGATAAGTAACTCTACCCAAGACTGGCGCTTGGCAAGACCAATTATTGCAAAAATGGCTAGAGCAGTGGCCAAGATCAACCGACCATACCTCCCAGATATACTAACAGTCGATGACAACCAATTTCAAAAAAGTTGACTAATATGAATGACCAGACCAACTAACAAGTAGTGAAACAATCCTAAAAAATATTCCCCAGGTCATTCGTTCGTCTTATATAACGCAAACGATATGTCAATCGACCCGAGTAAGGCATAATACTTCAGATCGTACCATGGTCCCTCCTTCTGCACACACTCGAATAAATTATGTTTAAAACAGACTCTCGCAATCGATTGAACACACCACTGACTTAATAAGTTATTCAGAGAAACAAAACGGTCTGAATAAGAAATTAAACTCATAATATATATTTATTTACTTATTCTATAGATTCTATTTTCTCTAATTATTTCATATTTTCTGTCTTTACATTTCTGAGATGTTTGCAGATTATAGATAGTAGCCAACAGTTTCATCTGATATAACACCGGTCCTTATGTTTATTAATGATAGGGGATATCTCATTAATGTGCGAGCGCATTAATGTGCGAGCGCACCAATAAGGTAGTCTCTGTGTGGGGGGGGGGGCGAGGAAGAGTGCTTGCTGATTAGGTCGAGAGGCACCTAATAGGGCGTTGGTACTGTTGAGTGGAAATAAAGGTCTAATTTGAAGTGGAAATCTTCATTGTAGAATATGTTTCTTGGCTTGTAATTGGAACGTAATATTTATTGAAACACAATATACATATATTTACAAGTCAATCGGTGGTGTTTAATTGCACTCCCTTCATGGCCCACCCGTTACATCGAGACATAACGGCGACTGGAGGAAGGCCGACGAGCAGCGTTGGTGAGTGGCATTACATAGTATAGTGTCAAGGTCATGCCCAGCGAGTCACCTGCTTAATATTAGCCACACGCCAGCTAACACGTATCACCTTCTGTAAACTGTGTCATGTGTAACTTGCACATGTAGGAAATTGATAGAGAAATTCCGTAGAAAAATATGGCATGCTGTTAATGTAGACCCAATCATTTCACGCTACCATTCCAAGATAAGTTAAACAAGCATAGAAACAATAATGAGAAATGAAGGTTTAGCGCGCTTCTTCAAATTTAAACGTACCGCGCAGACATTACATTTTATTTTTTTACTGGTTGTCGTGTGTGTATGAAGATATAGCCCCATTTCTCTGAACAAATGAGAACTGTTATGCTTTCATCAAGAAATTTTATGGTTTGTCTGTAGTGTTAAGGCTCCCGCCTACGTAGAGATGTTTCCGCTTTGTGACCGAGAAGCGAGGGAGCGATACGAGCGACACTGCTACGCGCGACAAGTCCGTCATCGCCGATACGCACAAGGCTCTGAACTGGCGTGCAGTGTTCTCGTCGCACTGCGTGTACCAATGGGACTTTCAGATGTGATCCTATTATTTTATTGATGGAAAGTCTGTAAAATAGTTCAGTTAAGAGTAACTGAGTAATTTTGTATGTATCTGATGCGTATATTTTGAGATACAGACCTTTGAATAAACTGTTTTTAGCTGTATATTGAGTACTCTGAAATGGTTTTTCTAATGTTCATGGCATCTTGAAAGCACCCAATATCCCTCGCATGAAGTGCACTCTATGTTCTATTCGTAGTTAAGCATATTGCACGCACTTTCAATGGTTTCGTTGAAAAACGTGTATTTCACACTCACGTAAACGCAGTTCAAGCCCCAGGTAGGCGGGAGCCTTAAGCCAAGAGAAAAATGCATGATCCAATCCTAAAAACACCAAGATGCTATTGTTTTTCCGCATTACAATGTTGACGCATACAGATTCCGATATTTTCCTTTGACTCTAAGACTGGGATTGCGATATACTTTTCACGTTACACGTAACATGTCTCACACTGCACTCTCTCTCACGTGTACGTAAAACCTAGTCGTTTCAGTCGCCTTATCATGATGCATCANGTGTACGTAAAACCTAGTCGTTTCAGTCGCCTTATCATGATGCATCACGAAAACACTGAAAACTTCGTGATTTGTATAATACTTCGCAAAATTAATTGTTGTTTTTAGGGTGTAAAATGCTATAATTCTCTGTATACGGTTGTATTTGTTTTATAAATTGGTTTTGCGAATAACAAATTGCGAAATTTTGGCATTCGTCATTTAGTCAAACCTAGATAAACGTAACCTCTAGAACGAAATGCACATAGGATATGTAGACATGTTTGATGTGTATATGTAAATAAATTGTGAGAGGTGTATACTGATATGTAAAATCAAAATGTAACATTGTATAGTGTAAAGTACATAAACAAGCAAAATTAAAGTAAAATATTTGGCACTACATGCAAGGTTTTTGTAGATGTGAACCGGAGTTGAAAAGTCTGACAACGAGCAAATTATTTAAAAATTTCTTTATTTAAGAATAAAATAATCATGTGCCATGTCGTGCATGAATATTACGAGTGATTAAGTTAAGACGTATCTTTTGTTGTATTATGAGAATTTAAAGGCAGATGCAATACAACACCTATGTGACTAGTGACTTTATTCAAATGACACAGTCACAAGCAACTAGGTCTGTTTGTGTCTGTATTTAATATGTACTTGTCAGGTATGAGCAACCGGAGTACATCTCGACTTAGCTGAGTTCGGAAATACAGCTGCGCCTCCAAGCATGTAGCTCTTGTCTTCATATTAACTCTCCTTCACACTTTCAGCAATATATTTTTTCATCTATACATATTATAAAACGCAACGCCTCTCTGTCTGTCTGTTAGTGCGCTTATCACTCGAGAACCACTTATGCGATTTACGTGTTTTTTTTCATTCATAGCTATATTCTCTGGCCAGGATTTAGTATATATTTTGTTACGTAAAGTAACATAAGGAATAAACCGCCACGATAATAGTGAATCAAGTCGGGTAAAAGTTTGCCGCCAGCGCGCTCTCTTTCAATACGCTGTCTAAACCGTTAAAGCTGGAACAGTATCATGTAGTATAGATTTGTGTAGAATAAAAAGACCTACAAAAACTCCATGGTAGCACTCCTTATATACCAGAGAAATACTAATAAGCGTTTTTACCATTTCGTTTCGCAATAAATAAATACGTAAAATGCAAGCTGTTGTTTCCCCATTAAAAACATTATATTTATCAAAGAAAAAAATGTAATTCGAACTGTTTAACGAAAAAAAACCTAAACAATAATNCCATTAAAAACATTATATTTATCAAAGAAAAAAATGTAATTCGAACTGTTTAACGAAAAAAAACCTAAACAATAATGCTGTAGTACACGCGAGCGAAGCCGTGGGCACACCTAGTATATGTTGATATATATTTGATCTAGTGTATGTTTGAAATCAAATCGAATTACGGTGATGTTCTGTAATAAGGGTGACTTACGTATAGTCTATTCGCGGTTTCTTCAAACTTTTTAAATCAAACATTAGGAACAATCCTAGGCACCTACCGNTATTTGATCTAGTGTATGTTTGAAATCAAATCGAATTACGGTGATGTTCTGTAATAAGGGTGACTTACGTATAGTCTATTCGCGGTTTCTTCAAACTTTTTAAATCAAACATTAGGAAAAATCCTAGGCACCTACCGAAAATCTCTGATTTGACGAAAACTCTCCTTACTTTCAGGATAAGCTAGGTAGCTTTATTTACCTTTGTAATAAAGCACAGCTATCAAGGTGCTGTGCACTGACTTTCCTCATAGGTAAAGTGTACAGAATCTACACTCACAAGTCATCTGCCTACTGGACTTACGCGAAAATTAATGTAGCACCAGGTACAGATATATTTTGTAGAGCGACTTTACAAAAACAATTCGATAAAACGAAACAACCAAAGCTACTTAAGAATTTGCTTAATGGCCTTTCGTCATTGCGAGGAGAATTTTTTATTTTTTTTGTTATTTTGAGATATACTTGATTTGATTACTCTGTTACCATCCCTGTGTTATACACTCTAAAATCGAAACGGTTTAATCTGCTCCAAATAAACGAATTTAATTCCAGAAGTATTGAAACTGCTCTACTTGAATCAGTACAAATTCTACTGACCGTTATAGTTCCTTATATTCCGTGATTAAAGAGTGTTTTTAACTTATACATAGTGAATTGCACCAGCCTGGCAATAAAACCTAAATTCATTCCACTTATTTGCCAGTAGATGACAACTCATTAACTAAAGATTCAGTAAAATAATTCTGCTAATTGAAATAACTGATTGATATTTAATATGTAGACTGAGATTTCTTCAGTCTATGCCAAATAAATTCGTTCTAATCAATAAACATCACACATAAATAAGTGATTGGTATCAGAGCTGGCACAGCAAGATATGTGGTATATGATACTAATACTATAAGCTCTTTAGAATTCAATCGGATGCTAATCTAAGTATGCTAATTTGTTAGACTAAAAGCATTTTTATATCATTATAAAATAAGAAATAAAAGATAACGCTGGGCATCTAATTGTGTCAATCTAGTGAATCAACATTTTACCAGTGTTGCTCTTGTTTCGAGTTTATTTTTAAGCCTCATATTTATAGTTTTCATTGCTGTGCCATTCATAACGCTAAAAGGACTTGTAGAATAAATGCCATATCAGACAAAATTATGTATGAAAATATNATTGCTGTGCCATTCATAACGCTAAAAGGACTTGTAGAATAAATGCCATATCAGACAAAATTATGTATGAAAATATTCTTCGCTGTTGCCTTTTACTAAAATATCCTGAACGGTAGACACCTTTAAAAACACTTTTCAATCTATGTATCTTCCCCGCACATGTACACATTAGCATTATCGTGTACGTGATGGCTTGCTTACGCGCGACGTTCAACTCACTCAGTGGAAATGCTAGAAAAATCAAAACATAATATCATACTGTAACGCAATTTTAAAAACCTATAAATACTACTGTTTACTTTTTAATTTACCATACTACTGTAATTTACTGCCAAAATTGTCGTGGATATGCTGACTGTTTACACTCAAATGTTTGACGTTACGGGTATGAAAACTTTGTCGAGGATTGACTTCAAAAGCGTTTATTTAATACCTAAGTTGCAATATGTAACAAAATCCCTTAATTTTCAGAAAATANTACTGTAACGCAATTTTAAAAACCTATAAATACTACTGTTTACTTTTTAATTTACCATACTACTGTAATTTACTGCAAAAATTGTCGTGGATATGCTGACTGTTTACATTCAAATGTTTGACGTTACGGGTATGAAAACTTTGTCAAGGATTGACTTCAAAAGCGTTTATTTAATACCTAAGTTGCAATATGTAACAAAATCCCTTAATTTTCAGAAAATANGAGGATTGACTTCAAAAGCGTTTATTTAATACCTAAGTTGCAATATGTAACAAAATCCCTTAATTTTCAGAAAATAACTTAACACTTTAATTTCACTTTAATGAGAAGAAGTATTTGGCAGCCACCACCAAACTTAGGCATACCATGTCAACATAAGTCATAGTTTAATTATTTTGAATATCCTGGATAAAATAATGTTTACATAACTTTTGCCTAAGGTTCGTTCACCATTCACTTGTTCAGCCACATCGCTTTTAGGGACAAGGAAAATACTACTTATTACAGGCCAAAAATGCATTTGGTACTCCACTGAAAGTTAATACTGACTTTTCTGTCAAAGATTGTTGTTTACCATAAATAGGGAATTTTCAACAGGTATTTTAATAACAATATTTTACAAAAAAGTGATGTAAGTGTATTTATTATGTTACACGGTAGAACTAACTTACTTATTAAGTTATTTTACCATTGTAAATGGACTACCTTTTTACAGAAACGTCTTAAGTTTCTATCAGCTAATAATAACAATCAGCTAATAATAAAAATCTGACATTAGTAAAGACTTATCTCAATGAGGCAGTAGGTGAAAAACAAACTATTGTAACACGAAGTATATAAAAGGGTTTTAAAGTCAACCTGCATCCAAAGTAATTCGTGAAATTTATGGGAACTTAACATATGTATTGAATGCTCTGGGTTAGTCTGTAGACAACCCCCTCACGATGAAGCAAGACGACGTGTGACGATGCGAATATCCGACCTCCAGAAGGAGTTGTTCTGGAGTACACGTGTGACGACTGGCGGCACGTGTTATCGTGTCGCAGTTCCGCCAACCCCGAGAAACGTCCTTCGTTAACCTCTTTCAGCTGAGCGGACTCCCCCCGTCAGTCGGTAAAACATCCCGTACGTCTTGGACTTTGCAAGCGACATCCCGCCCGAAACTTCCATACACTGTGTCTCTACATCACTGCGAGTTTAAGGACGTGCTGGGGCGTAAAGTACGGCAGCCATCTCAGCTCGCCATTCTCGGAAACTTTCTAGCATCCGTCCTACGCTCTGAGAAGAATCTCTCTACTGGGTGTTTGTTGGGCGGCCTGTGTATACAATTCTCCAGTGCTCGTCGCATCATTACCCACTGAGTGTTCATTGCCTTGTCGCTTAATACACTTCTCTTCTTTTCCCATCGGAATAATCGGAGAACAGAAAAGAGTTATCCCGTCTTGAAAAGAGCACACATAATGTGTTTTGAAGTAAATAAATCTGAAGAGACGTAGTTAACTAATTTTCTTTAAATATATGTTCAATGCAAGCTCCACAATAATTCAGTTATTTCTTACATTATTATTATTAAACCAAAGTCGCTAAATATGAATATATTGCACAAATAAATACATGTCATTATTCCGGAAGAAGCTATCAAACATATCAGAAAAATATAAAATTACAATGTAAACAAAACCTGGTCAGTTAAATTTGTTCCCATTAATTTACTTTTTCACATTCCTGTCTTTAACTTAAGTGTTGTATTATTTGTTTATTGATTGAGAGGTGTCATTTGGTCTGCCGCAACAAATACCACATCCGAGAACAAAACGGAGCTATCCATAAAGACCGCCTTGAACCTTTCTATTTGTCAATTATTTGTCATTGTATTAGGAAACAAAGATCGTACATGCCTCTGGAAATCTGATTCCTGGATGAAGAATGCTGTAATATTAAAACAAGGCTGTCACACCATCTCAGAGAGAAGAAAAATATACCTTCAATAGTAGCTGTATATATTTGTCAGAATTGGAAACANGGCTGTCACACCATCTCAGAGAGAAGAAAAATATACCTTCAATAGTAGCTGTATATATTTGTCAGAATTGGAAACATTGTTACGAAATCAAGAACCACTTCACACCATGTAAGCTATTTATATTTTCAAACTTCTTTAATACACAGTACTCTTATGTGGATATTACTGACTTTGAAATTTAGAAATACTACAATTACGCTTANGGCTGTCACACCATCTCAGAGAGAAGAAAAATATACCTTCAATAGTAGCTGTATATATTTGTCAGAATTGGAAACACTGTTACGAAATCAAGAACCACTTCACACCAAGTAAGCTATTTATATTTTGAAACTTCTTTAATACACAGTACTCTTATGTGGATATTACTGACTTTGAAATTTAGAAATACTACAATTACGCTTAGNAAACTTCTTTAATACACAGTACTCTTATGTGGATATTACTGACTTTGAAATTTAGAAATACTACAATTACGCTTAGAGAATGGCATATTAAAACGTTATATAAAGGTAGATAACGCAATTTTTTACCAGTAACAAATGTCTAAAGACGTACCGGAAAAATTTCCTCTTAGATCTTGAATACTTGTTTTATAACAGTTTTCAATTACCCAGCTTACTAGTAAGCCGTTGGTCCAACACAGACTGCTTTTCTTCCTAAAGAAATGTGAAAAACCACGTGGCTTCGACTGAGGTTAGCACACGATTTATATAAATAAACATTTTTATACTTTAGTATATTACCAGCGACTAAGTTGTAACACAAAAAAGGTGTAACTAAAATACGCAAACGTATTTTTAGACTAATTTCCGTAAGAAAATAATTTTCCTGTTTGTGTGTATTTTGTGTGTTTGACTGTGTGTATGTANTAATTGTATTAAACTTGGTATACATATAATACTTAGTAAAGACATCTGACGTACGCTTACTTTCAGACCGGCGGCCATATTAAATGTATGGGTGATATATAATATCTCGGGAATCATTAAACCGATTTAAACCAAATTCTGTATTTTGACAGTGCATTACTTAAGCTTCGAAATTAGAAAAGTTTATTAATGCTGGTCCGCCATTTCGTAAAATAGCAATACCTGAAAAAAAAACTTATTTTTAGAATGGCGGCTACAGTAACACTTTAACTTGGTGTTCTATATCTACGAAACTATGTGACCGATTTTAACTTAACTTTCTATAATATATCTATAAAAATCATAGAATTTGCTTATACAAAAGGTATGTGTGCTATATTTATTAAGATCGTCACATAAAAATATGTGAGGTTTATGCCATATCTCAAGGACCAATTAACCGATTACAACCAAAGTTTACATGCAGGTAGTGCTACAGTAGGGTATGAAAATTAAGATGTTTTAGGCACGGCAGGCCTTTTATAATAATGGCGTAAGCATAAATAAATTTTGTTAGTAATATATATATTATACTTTTGAACAAAGTTTAGCAAGTTTTATACACTAGCAGTATTTATTGAAAGCATCAATTATGCAAAACAGTGATCCTCTTTGGCCAGCCTTTTAGCAAAATGTTGCCTGGTGAACAAATTGAACATTTTGTCATATATCCACTACAATTCAACTAATTTACACAAAATGTTATACGCCATCAGTGCTATAGAAGACCATGTAAACTTATATGATGTACGTACAATGAGACACTGGTTTTTGACATGGCGGCAATATAAACATCTTGATAAATTTGCCATATCTATTAAATAATTTAACCAAAATTTAAGAAAAAAAATTTGTGATGGCAATACCATAAGCTTTTAAGAACTTTATTGAAAATTCTTTTCACCGTTGTAGAGGAGATTAGGCTCATTAGTTATGTCAATAACAGCTTATTTTCATAAAAGCACTTGTTGGTTTTTTATTGAATGAAACTAAAAATAAAATCATTATCTCAAGGGGCTGCGATGGTTTATTAGTCAGATTACTCATCACCCACGATTTTCGCCCGGGGGAAACGTGGTGGACGTTGTCGCTGGCTGGTGATCTTTACCGTGACACTCCCGATTCCACCGCCCTTGCATTCCGCCGCTGCTCCATCTTCACCTCGCTTCATTCTCGCCGTCTCTCAATACGTCAATGTTACGGATGTTGGATATGAAATAACTATTTTTATTATAATTGTACAAAATATTATTCAACTTTTGTACTCATGTAAGTAATCACATCTTCCTCAAACCAAATAACACTTTTTATGATTTTTATTTTTTGCAGTAATTTTATCCAACATTTTTCCGTTTTGTTGCGGCTATAATTACAATAAAGATGTAAAATAAAAAATTACAACATAAACTAAGGCCGTGGGTTATCGCTACATACCTGCATATGTCATCACAAAAACAGTATGTACAATTGTTCATATAAAAAAATTTTTATATAAAATTGTTTAAATATAATGTTAGTTACCATATATATATGAGTAGAATTATTATGGGAAGTCTGTGGCAAGGGGACGAAGCTGAAGACGTGGGCATGCCCCCCTCTTCAGTTGCCAAGGTCTTATGATTTTTTCTGCGGTTTTANGTTTTAAGTGGTAGATTTGTTCGAGATGATGGCCACAGGTCGTCGTATGGTGTCATCCTAGGTTAGGTTAAGGTCAAGATCACATGACGTCATCCAAGGTAAAGGTCATGGTTGGTTCCTGCTGTTGTGAGTGGGGCAAATGGATTTTCTCAGAGTGTTCCCATGTTTTTTCTTCATCCTTAAAAATATGTACCTCTATATAGTATTTAAAACGAAATAACTTGTTTTACATTGCCTTGTATAACTGAAGTCCTCTCGTAAAGATAAGTGCATGAGTGAATCGGCTGGTATGCCACCCTGGAGCCTGACTCGACTCCAACTAGTGTATGTACCATCCCTTCGGCTCAATGAGACCTTCATGATGCCTACACCATCAGTCAACCACCTGGTTACCTTTCAGATTCAGGAGATGTTAGTTAATCACACAATGTCAGACAGGGTGGGTGTGTTCCACCGCTAGTGATGCGGGTTGTGAGTGTTGGCTGTAATCTGAATTTGACGGATTCATTCCGATCGGTTCGTAAGGAAATCGTTTGCTCTTCTGTTGTACTGTCCAGGACGGCCTTGTCTTGCCTAGCATCATCTAAAGCAGCGTACATCATCCGACGCTTGTGGTGCAATATGTGCTGGTTGGTAAGTGCTTATAACTTGTTAATATTTAATTTTTTATATCTCTTTGCATCGGTATGTAGCAGTGCCGACCATGTCGCTCCCTCTGCGTCTCGCCTCGGCCATACTATTTTATTTTAGTCTTTAGTGACGTACGTTGCTCGATTCTTGCACATTATGTATTGGTTGGTATTGGAATTCGTTAGCCTCTGTACTGTTTCGTAGCTCGATGCTTGCGCAATATGCACTGGCTGTTCAATGCTTACGACTATTTGCTTATATAATTATTTTTTTATCCGTTTGCATCAGCATTGCATCAGCATGTAGCAGTGACGTCTCTCTTGCAGGACTAATAGTTTAGAATATATGTTGTTTTGTGGTAAGCAAAGGAACACAGACTTTACAAGTTACATAATGTGTATCGCAGTTGACACATTGTAGTAATTTTTGCGGTTGGCCCAAGTGATCATACGTTCTTTCTCATATCGGTGTACATTCTAGCTTTTACAAAACGTCTTAGCAAGATAGCAAAAATGATATCTCTATTAAAGACGTGGCTCCATCGGGTATTTTTTATATATTATAACATGTTATGACAGCATTCCCGTGATGTACATACATATATATATATACGCCAGTCTTTTATTGTTTGTAACGTTACTGATTTTTCATGAACAGGGCGGTTTCATATATTGTTACACGCTGTTTCCCCATCCCCTGCAGTAGACTGATTTTATTTATTTATATTAACGCATACATGTTTAGTGTAACATGCGAGTATGTATGCCTTGTTATCAGTACAAGTGTATACTGTTTTATTTTTCAATATATGATTGGTTGTCAAGGGTTACCAAGGCTAACGATGACTCGGGAATCCGGCCTTTATTTTGGACTTATGGTGTTAGTTGTGCACATCATGGACTATTTCGTAGAGTTGACCACTCACTGTTGACCCCTCAGTGGCGGCCACTCAATGTTGACCCCTCAGTGCTGCCTCCATGCAGTACCGATGCTGATTAGTTCTGCGTAACAACCGGTCAGTTTTCTATGGTTACAATAATTTATATCACTACCCAACTGGTCGAATATGAAGCTATGTTTAAATTATCTCTCTAGTGGGGTAGAAATAAATCAGTATGCATCTTTTTACTAGATGAGTGCATGCAGGCCGATGCGTATGCGTGTGTTATTTCAGACCCGTCAATCCTGCATGCAATGGTAACCTTGCGATGCGCCTTTATGTAAAACTTTATTTTCCTTGCGTGCGTAGACGGTCATTATATGATCCTGAACTTCTAATATTTGAAAATGCTAACCAGCTATGCTTGTAACAGAGCTAAAGGCCTAATTGCCATTATATCCTTATTGCAGTCAGAAGTGATAAATGTGATATGAATTTGGTGGTCGTAGCTTAGGTGGGTGGGAAATTCCCGGAAAATATGGTTATAAGAGGGATTAAGGTGTACTTGTCCCCACCATCCTGTTTGTCAATGGAGGTGAGGCCTATGATATTAATTTGGTAACTATAGCTTCTGTGGACGGGAAATTGTAGCCAACTATGTTTAAATGAAGGCCTAAGGTGTACTTGCTCCTGCAGTCCTTTTCGTTGACGGAAGTAATGCCTACATAATGAATTTAGCGACATTTTCCAGCCAATGACTGGAAAATGGTAGGTATCTATGATTATTCGAGG
Source organism: Clitarchus hookeri (assembly GCA_002778355.1). Classification (NCBI taxonomy): domain Eukaryota; kingdom Metazoa; phylum Arthropoda; class Insecta; order Phasmatodea; family Phasmatidae; genus Clitarchus; species Clitarchus hookeri. Next base: position 105,138 of record NQII01006249.1, on the reverse strand, counting down.
GCTTAGAAAGTACTTGAACCTACCATCCCGTTCGTTGTCAGCAGCGATGTCTATGTTATGAATATGACGACTATCACTGTGGTGGATGGGAAATGGTGGTCGACTATGCTTATAAGATGATTTAAAGTTTACCTGACCCTACCACCCTGTTCATCAGAGGAGATGTTTACGATATGAATTTGATGCCTATAGCTTCGGTAAGTGGGAAATGGTGGGCAACGATGCTTATAAGTGGGATTAGGGCGTGATTGACCCTGCAGAACTTTTCATCGTGGGGGGTGGGGGAATGACTTTCTTATGAACTTGGTGGATATATCTTAAATGGTTCTGCAATTACAACCAAGTATGCTTATAAGTGGGTTTAGGGCCTATGTGACTCCGCAGTCCTTTTTGTCGTGGGGGATGCTACCAATGGTATGAATTTGGTTGCTGTATCTTAGACAGTTCGGAAATAATATCTTTATTTGCTTATAAGAAGGATTGAGGTGAACTTTCCGTGCCGTCCTTTTCGTCATCGGGTATTATGCGTATGTTATGAATTGTGTGGCTGTATCTTAAATAGTTCGGGAATTGCAGCCGACTATGCTTATAAGAGGGCTTAAGGCCTAATTGTCTCTACCATCCTATTTAGCATCAAGGGCGATGACTATGTTATGAATTTGGAGACTTTATCTAAAATGGATCGGAAATTACCAAACTATTCTTATAAGTATGCTTAGGGCATACTTACCCTGCGGTCCTTTTCGATGTAGGTGGTGGTACCTATGTTATGAATTTCGTGAAAATATCTTAAATACTTCGGCAATTACAGCCAACTATGCTTATAAGTAGGTTTAGGGCATGCATGATGCTGCGACCCTTTTGTTTGTAGGGGGTGATACTTTTGTTTTGAATTTGGTGTCCGTATCTTAATCGGTTTGGAAAATACATCCAACTATGCTCATGAGTGGCCTTTAGGAGTACTTGATGCGTGCTCGTGGTGCGACTCTAGGCTAGCGTGCGTGGGCAGGCTTCGCTCCGTGTTGCGCAAGTTGAATTACAGAGCATTAGACTCGTCCCTGCCAGGATGCCGGGTAAAAGGAGACGAGAAGAAATATCAGATAATATGAGACTTGTCCCCACCAGTGCGCCAGGTGATAGGAGACCAGAAGGAATATGAGAAAACTAAGTTGGCATGATAGAGCATGAGACTCGACCTCGCCAGGATGCCAGGTGAAAGGAAAGCAGAAGGTATATGAGAAACCCAAAGTGGAATTACAGAGCATGTATGTCAGTGTAACCCCTCAATCCCTCTACCCCTCATTCCCAAAAAGGAGCCACTTAGTCACATTTTGGGGTCATGCTTCTTTCGGACTGAGTTACTCATATGAATTTTGTTAAGGTTTTGAGGGAAAAGGGGAATTTCGAGGATAAAACAGGTTAATGGCCCCATTTGGAGAGGAATGACCGAGCAGGAGGTTTCCGCATGACGTTATCCAAGATGGCGGCCGGCTCGTCCCCTCGTCACTAGTCACCATTCCTAGGCGTATAGCTAACCATTCCTTACTACACGAGTGCAGATTTCCTATCTTGTAGTCCTTCAGAAACTGTTCAATATTTGGTTCGCAGCGTATGCTAATAATNCCCTAGTCACCATTCCTAGGCGTATAGCTAACCATTCCTTACTACACGAGTGCAGATTTCCTATCTTGTAGTCCTTCTCTAACTGTTCAATATTTGGTTCGCAGCGTTTGTAATTTAAGAAAGTTATCGTGTCCGAATGGAAGTCTCCTTTTTTTATTTCCGTCATAAATGCGTATTTTTCAATGGTGGGGAAAAGCCAATATGTGTGTTTCACAGTTTTTATGTGGATCTTCCAGACCAACTATTTAACATGCAATAGTGACATATTTAGCACACCTTTGTCGTTATTATTTCACCATAGAACAATGTTGTCACCACTTAAATGTTTTATGAGGCAAGTCTACGAAAGAAAGACTGCACGCATAAAGGCAACCAGAGCTCTATAAAACCAAACCTACAATTCCACAAGTCTATAACTTGTTGACTTCTATACTTATAGCAATAAGTCACTTAACACAATCTGAGAGGCAAGGCTTGTAAAAATCCACACTAATTGTACAATTGTACATGAATTTTACAAGAGTATTTTACAGTTCATAAAATAAAGTGTACCTTAATTAATACATTTTTTGTTTTGCTATTCTATGATACTGCACACCGTCCATCTAATAAAATTTGTATTGTTTATTCTGCTGACTAACTGTAAAATCTGTTAATATTATTTTCAAATAATCTGGCAATTTCGCACAACATGTGTTCAATCTCTGTAGTACTTAACCTAAATAATTTTTTCAAAATCAAATTATTTGACAGTCACACACTTTTTCTTGGCAAGTAACTCTATGACTGTTTTACACCTGCAGCATTGTCTTCGTTAACCATAAATATCCAAAATAATTGAATATTGTATGGAGATACAACAACCACGAAAAAACNGCAGCATTGTCTTCGTTAACCATAAATATCCAAAATAATTGAATATTGTATGGAGATACAACAACCACGAAAAAACACATTATACCGAACTCTAAACTCATATATCTCTATGTATTAAATTAAGCTGCGTACTGACAGACTGACTCACTAACTTACCTCGTGAACGGACAGTCCGAAGCACTGGATGCAGAAATATGAAAATTTAGGGATGGCTTATCCTTAGGGCGCAGTCACTGACTAAGAAAGAAGGTTTTTGAAATTCGCCCCTAAGAAGGAGGAAAGAGATAATGTGTTTTTTCTAGGGCCCCTCAATAGCTCATTAACCCGATGAGATATATCTGTGCTCTTAGCTTGTAACATTCAAACCGACAAAAGTTTTGAAAAAAATTTTAAACGAAACAATTATGATTAAAAATTAAACTTATCTGTTGCACTTTGTAAGTGTTTAGATAACCTTTTTTACCGCGGTTAATAATGCCATAAGTCTTCTTCCATGAACAATGAATTGAGATAAAATGACCATTCCATCTACCCGGTAACCNCGGTTAATAATGCCATAAGTCTTCTTCCATGAACAATGAATTGAGATAAAATGACCATTCCATCTACCCGGTAACCCTCTGTGCGTTACAAAGTTAAATTGTTATCGGAACTAAGTACTTGCGAATCACGCAGAGAACTGACAAAGTCACAAGTTACAAAAATGGTGAGCCTTTTTGNCTATCGGAACTAAGTACTTGCGAATCACGCAGAGAACTGACAAAGTCACAAGTTACAAAAATGGTGAGCCTTTTTGTTTATATATATATATATTATGTTTTCCAACAAACCTGAGGTTTTGTTCTTTACAACAATATTTAAAACAACATAAATATATTACAGTAGCATTAAAACTAGAATTGTTCAGAAGACAAAAATGAATTTATACAATTTATATTCTCTAATTTAAAATTAATTCGACAAGTTTCTGAAAATTTTTATGGTAGAAAATGTTACCAAAGATTGGGCAATGCCATCAATTTAACAATAATATCACAAATACATTAGCATGGTACACTTAAGCTCATCTGAACGGATAAAAATGGAGTAAAAATATATGCACACAATTGTAGTAATTGACGACGTAGTTATTTCCCTGAGGAGTTCATCAATACCGTCCACCCTCCTGGCCCTGTCCACAGAAGCGTCTCTTCATGGTCGCGGCTCCAACAGCGTAACCACCAAAACGCTGCGTTTGTACCAGGCTCCTATTGAAAGCTTAGCAAATGCATGTAATCGAGGCCACAGTTTTCACTGAATGTGCACGGGGGGAATAAGTTTCCATACCGCGCATACATTTTCATTCCATCCGAGTATTATATCATATACACTGAAGAGCCAAAAAAANGAATAAGTTTCCATACCGCGCATACATTTTCATTCCATCCGAGTATTATATCATATACACTGAAGAGCCAAAAAAAACTGGTATATGCATGCGTATGCAAATAACGGAGGTATGGAACCAATCAGAGTAACGCGAAGCGGTTGGCAGTTAGATCGGTTACTGCTGCTACAATGGCAGGTTATNGAGGTATGGAACCAATCAGAGTAACGCGAAGCGGTTGGCAGTTAGATCGGTTACTGCTGCTACAATGGCAGGTTATCAAGATTTAAGTGAGTTTGAACGCATTGTTATAGTCGGCGCACTAGAGATGGGACATAGCATCTCCAAGGTAGCGATAACATTTGGATATTCGCGTACGACCATTTCACGAGTGTACTGTGAATATCGGGAATCCGGTAAAACATCACATCTTCGACTTTGCTGCGGCCGGAAAAAGATCTTGAAAGAACGGGACAAAAGACGATTGACAAGAATCATTCAAACGTAACAGACATGTAACCCTCTCTTAAATTGCCGCAGATTGGATTTGTAGACTGCCCTGCAGGATTAATGGTGTGAATTGCCTCCTGCATACTTTCAGACATTAGTCGAGTCCATGCCAGGTCATCTTGCGGCACTTCTGCGTGCTCGGGGGGCCTTACACGATATTAGGCGGGTGTACCAGTTTTTTTGGCTCTTCAGTGTATAAGAGATTGCTATAAGCGAAGTTCAGGGACATTCACTAAAGCTACCAGGGAAATATTTCAGGGAGGATTGCTTCTCACATAAACAGCTCTTCTCATGTGGGCAGCCTTTATTGAGAGTAAACTCACCTAGCAGTTTAATAATCCAAGCACATAAGGCCATAATTACTATTGTGGTCTACAAAGAGGTCCTTCTGTAAAGGAAATTAGTAGTGTGGTATACATGGGCAAATCATGTACATGAAAATAGTACATTATATTTTCTGTTCAAATGCACTTGTAATCTATGTCTACATAGGATCTAGAGTTAGATCAAATATCTAACAATTGCGGATTTCTCTCTAACACACCTTACACATTTGTTAATTTGTGTTACAGAACAGGTTTAAAAGGGTGTAATTTTAATTATAGTTATAAGTTACACGTTGGTAGCTACAAGTATGCTCGTGTTACATAAAATGTACATGTGCACAGCTATAATTACAAATTGTAAGATTTGTAGGACTTGTGTTATAGGCCCAAGTTATTCGATGCGTACACTTATGCCGCCCTTATCGCTTCTCAGCTTCTAGGCTTCGGAACTTTAAATTTTCTCCTGCTAGACAGTGTCCTTAATATACATTCACGAATTTTTGGGATGCTGCCCAGGCCAGATGTCAAGGTTTTCATTAGAGATTAAATTTTAAATATTTATTTAAAAAATTACAGAATACTTTTGCTCGTTTAGTCAGGCTTTCTGAACTACCAGAGATCAGAGTTGCTTAGAAATACTGTGGCGGAAAATAGATATAGGGACTATTTCCTCTGTAGCCCAATCATTTTAGAGTTTAAAAGATAAGAATATAACAGCATAACTGGAANAGATATAGGGACTATTTCCTCTGTAGCCCAATCATTTTAGAGTTTAAAAGATAAGAATATAACAGCATAACTGGAAGCATACTAAAAGTTCAAGAGTTAGCTGTTTCAGCTTCGTGATATTTTCATGCAAAAGGGCGTAAGTGGCATTTACAGCAATTTAGTATCTGTAGTTCCAGACACGAGAGTAGCAGTGTATTCTCATGGGGAATTCTACACCAAGTAAATTCTACATTTTTATTGCCACCTTTANCTCATGGGGAATTCTACACCAAGTAAATTCTACATTTTTATTGCCGCCTTTATAGCGTTTTTCATGCAGGAAGTGTGCAAGTTCAACAATCATAAGCTTATTAAAATAACAGTTTATTCCAGCGTTAAGAATTACAGTCAGTAACTAACGCTCGGGGTAATAATACTATGTTTAAAGCATTTTTCAAAGTAAAGGAAAAATTACCTTACAAATATGAGCTCCAACTGAGTGTAGTATACCCAGTTTTTGTATCCGAAAGTAAACGTCATGTCTTGTTTTGCAATTCCCTTAAACAGAATAATATTTTTGTACTCTTACAGTTTAATTATCCAGTTTACTAATATATCAACTGCATAATCTGCGTCGTCCGTTTAATTCACTCCAACGAAATTATAGCCTCTTTGGCCATTGCAGTTGGTCGTACATTATAGAGTAAGCAAGATCTACAGTCCTGAAGGAGTATCGATCCTCTAGGTAGACGTGCAGGCAAGATACACTGCCTTATTAAACGTATCCGGACATCACTCTGTAAACGTAAACTCGCACTTTACATTGTCGCTGCAGCTGTGAAAGAAGGAAAAGGACTCGGTGTTGGTCAGTGCTACGCGACATCGCATCGTCAGAATGGAAGGAGCAATGGAGCTCGTTGACCTCACACGTGGTGGAGTTATTGGTTGCCATGTCAGTACGCAATCCGTCCAGGCCAATCCCGCCCTTTAAAATGTTGCCCAAGATGACAAATGGGTATGTATTAGTTAAATATAATCGGGAAGGGACAAACGCAACAAAACCGCGGCAAGGTAAGACACATGTGTTGACCTACAGGAATCGTTGAGCATTGACGGTTTTCCCTTTCTCGGTAATATGTCACCAAATAGTGCAAGTGGTATTGATGTGAACTCGCCCTTCGCGTATTACACGAGTTTACCTGATTTGTAGTTGAGGACACAACAAAATCATATGAAAATCGGCAGAGAGCCTGTAATTACTCATTTCAATCCACAGTTGTCATTGGGGACACTTTGTTTATATAACTTCACTTCAACTGTAAAAGTTAATATTTCATCACTACAGTTCCTGAAGCGAGAGACTGGAGACAACNTTTATATAACTTCACTTCAACTGTAAAAGTTAATATTTCATCACTACAGTTCCTGAAGCGAGAGACTGGAGACAACTGTACTTTCCAATTTATAGATGGTGGATACCAGGTGTGGAACAGTTCCAACTGATTCACAACCACAAACCTTCAGGGATATCTAAGTTGCATATTACTCTACAGGTGTCCTGCTGTCACCAGTCCGGCATTCGTCGTCACCATAAAGCTTCATGAATTTCGGAAAGGAGAGCATAAAATGTGCTAGTTGTCATAGATTTCTTAGACAAGTGTGAGACAGGTCACCGTCTGTACGTTCGCTCTAGTAGTGTTGCAAACTTGTGGTTTGAGACTATATTTGCGGATTATNCGGTCTGTACGTTCGCTCTAGTAGTGTTGCAAACTTGTGGTTTGAGACTATATTTGCGGATTATGCCCTTGTTGCTCCCAAAACTCATGAAGCTGACGTATATAACTTCGGACTTTTAGTAAGATGTCCAGCAGACAATATAATATGTTTCTGCTAATTAGGATATTTACGATATATTTGTATGTTTCATTAAATTATCGTTTCTTATTATTGGCCCGCCTATCCAATGTTTGGCATGAACAAAGTATGGAATTCAACATACAACCCTCTGATTACTTAACATCGCTTGTCATTAGGAAATTAGGGTTGTAACAACCGGCCTGGCTGATAGGTTGNTGGAATTCAACATACAACCCTCTGATTACTTAACATCGCTTGTCATTAGGAAATTAGGGTTGTAACAACCGGCCTGGCTGATAGGTTGCATATCTAGTAGTCAACATACGGCACCCTTGCAAGTTTTTGTATGTTTTTATCTATGGTTGTTTGCATGAGTGTGTTACACAAAGGTCACGCTTTGTGTTCTTTATGTACACGTGATAATTACGTCATAACAATTTTTAATCGCCTACGTGAGTAGAACGATTATGGAAAGTCTGGGACAATGGGACCTGGGACCGGAGATCAGCGCTGTTCATGCTCTGTCATTCCGGTCCGCCGGAGAACATCTTGTCCACCGTGTTGGATGTCGATGACCTTGACCTTTAACCTTGACCCAATTAAATTTTACCTTGAAAACCTTAAAAATTTTCAAAAAATTCCCAAAGAAATTATCAATATTATTTTTAAAAATATTTAAATAATTATCAAAAAACTTATTAAAAATTTATTTTAATAAACTTTGTTAGTAATTTTATAAAAAATTGTTATTAAAAACTTATTTAAAAACTTACATTTCCGGAGGTCCACCAACCCCTTGCCCAGCAGACGACTGACCCCCACAATCCTTCATTTATACTCATTCGGTCCCATGCAGCCATCTTGGTTTTCCATTTGTCATTTGCTTATAAATTGCTGTAGGACGCCATNTTATACTCATTCGGTCCCATGCAGCCATCTTGGTTTTCCATTTGTCATTTGCTTATAAATTGCTGTAGGACGCCATCTTGGATTTCATATGTTTACTTTTACATCACCTAGGTGATGCTAGTTTATAAATAATTGATATCGCCACCAGGCGAGTTGTAGTTTTAGACACCAGGCGACAGCCACATTTGTTTATGTTTTTATAATATAGGTTGCACTGTCAGCAATCTCCATATTGGATTATATTTTCAACACATAGGGGCAGTTAATTTCTCGTTTTTGACACCAGGCGAGTTGCTGATTTAGCCGCTAGGCGTGCTGTCGACACTCATATTTTTATAGGTATAAGAAAATCGGTAATTTTCATAGAATTTTCAATTATTTTTCCAAATAGCACTATACCGACATGCATGATGCGGGACTTTGACCACCTGCATAATTTATTAAATCTATATGTTTTATTAAATATTTAAAGTTGTTCAATTAAAAAGAAAAATTTCATTATATAATTGTACTCTATACAATACGTTTAAATTAAATTTATTTTATTTCTGTGCCTTTTAATTTCTAATTTTATCTGTCAAATTAGGCAAACATGAAATAAAACACAATTTTATTCACAGGTTTTTTTTTATTAGATTAATTTAATTTCAGTCGTTCATACCCTCGAAAATAGATTACACTATTCTTCGGTATTGTTCTATATACATGTGTATAAATATGAATCTCAATACAGTCCACATTGTTGTAGGTAACAGTCTCTAATGCATATCGCTATTCACACTCGTGTTGTCCTTGTGCGAAAACATCGTGACATTTATTACACCAACACACAGTGCAGGGTGGGTTATGTAGGTAATTACACTTTTGAGGACATTTACTGAAGTTATAAAATACCTGCTTACAGTAAACCAGGTAGCGAGGTATTGATGGCAAATGCACTTCACCTTCACAGTTCTTTGCATGTCCAAGTAAACTGTCGGTACGTCTGGACTGCTTACCACACCTGTCACACTAATATGACATGCGACAGGGATTCTTGTCACTATGAAAGCTTTCATGACGCCGTACACCGTAACGAAAACAAATTTCTTATCAAAAAAGTGACACTGATGATGACGTAATAGTTCAGGCAAAGACTCGGACGGACTTGTTGGAGATGTAGGTGCCGGATCTAAAGAAGCGTGTAACGCCAGTAATGGTATTCTAGGTACCTCAGCTGAAATGTTCGATGGCTACATTGATGATTTCGTAGGCCCAATAGCTGAAGAAGTAGATGGCACCATAACAATCTGAAACGANTTATACTCATTCGGTCCCATGCAGCCATCTTGGTTTTCCATTTGTCATTTGCTTATAAATTGCTGTAGGACGCCATATTGGATTTCATATGTTTACTTTTACATCACCTAGGTGACGCTAGTTTATAAATAATTGATATCGCCACCAGGCGAGTTGTCGTTTTAGACACCAGGCGACAGCCACATTTGTTTATGTTTTTATAATATAGGTTGCACTGTCAGCACTCTCCATATTGGATTATATTTTCAACACATAGGGGCAGTTAATTTCTCGTTTTTGACACCAGGCGAGTTGCTGATTTAGCCGCTAGGCGTGCTGTCGACACTCATATTTTTATAGGTATAAGAAAATCGGTAATTTTCATACAATTTTCAATTATTTTTCCAAATAGCACTATACCGACATGCATGATGCGGGACTTTGACCACCTGCATAATTTATTAAATCTATATGTTTTATTAAATATTTAAAGTTGTTCAATTAAAAAGAAAAATTTCATTATATAATTGTACATATAGTATATTGGTACTCTATACAATACGTTTAAATTAAATTTATTTTATTTCTGTGCCTTTTAATTTCTAATTTTATTCTGTCAAATTAGGCAAACATGAAATAAAACACAATTTTATTCACAGGTTTTTTTTTATTAGATTAATTTAATTTCAGTCGTTCATACCCTCGAAAATAGATTACACTATTCTTCGGTATTGTTCTATATACATGTGTATAAATATGAATCTCAATACAGTCCACATTGTTGTAGGTAACAGTCTCTAATGCATATCGCTATTCACACTCGTGTTGTCCTTGTGCGAAAACATCGTGACATTTATTACACCAACACACAGTGCAGGGTGGGTTATGTAGGTAATTACACTTTTGAGGACATTTACTGAAGTTATAAAATATCTGCTTACAGTAAACCAGGTAGCGAGGTATTGATGGCAAATGCACTTCACCTTCACAGTTCTTTGCATGTCCAAGTAAACTGTCGGTACGTCTGGACTGCTTACCACACCTGTCACACTAATATGACATGCGACAGGGATTCTTGTCACTATGAAAGCTTTCATGACGCCGTACACCGTAACGAAAACAAATTTCTTATCAAAAAAGTGACACTGATGATGACGTAATAGTTCAGGCAAAGACTCGGACGGACCTGTTGGAGATGTAGGTGCCGGAGCTAAAGAAGCGGGTAACGCCAGTAATGGTATTCTAGGTACCTCAGCTGAAAGGTTCGATGGCTACATTGATGATTTCGTAGGCCCAATAGCTGAAGAAGTAGATGGCACCATAACAATCTGAAACGATGGTACTGCACTGGAAAAAGAAGATTCTGCAAGTGATGTAGCCATCACAGCTGAAGAAGTCTATGGCTCAATACTAATTTGAAACGATGGTAATACATTGGTGGAAGTAGATTCTGCTAGTGATGTAGACATCACAGCTGAATAAGTAGATGACACTGGTAAAACAAGAGACATCTCACTCAAAGAAGAAATATATGGCAAGTAACCATTGGCAGGCAATATCCGCTCCACTTTAACGTTTATGGCCATGGATTACATGGCGTAGAAGCTAGTCGAGACGATTCAACTTTCACATTAGCCGTTGTCAAACTAAGCCTCTCAGATAATCCCAATCGTAAAACACCATTAAAAAATTGTTTGGAGATCAACCTTCCTATCAACCGAGTTGTCACGTGATTACAGCTGGCCATTCGCATATGGGCTTTGAGACATCACATACAGGCCGGTAGGTAGGTTTTATGTGCTTATAATTATATATATATAAGTATGTATATATATATATATGTATATATATACCAACCACACAAACAGACCAGTTCGTCAGACCATGTGGAAACTGCCCCAGTCGAAGACATTTGCTCGCATGCAGGACCCGGCGACGAGGAAGCTAACACGTTGTATTGATTTTAATACAGTTTCAAATCAATTTGTGAAAATTTTTTGATAAAATTACAATAATAGTTCTTTATGTGCATGTGAACTTAATTGTTATAACAAAAAATCTTATGAAATGTAATGCAATATTCACGTATTTAGTTCACAAAACTATTTCACCATTAAGGAGATTTCACTCTTGNATGAGATTTCACTCTCGGCTGACTTCTGCAGACTGTCTCCTGCAGATTGACTTCTGCCAACTGACTCCTTTCGACTAACCCATGCAAAATATTAAAAAAAATTTTTATTTTTTTTATTTTCGTAATTATTTTTAAATAAGTTTTTGAATAATGTTAAAATAAATTTTAAAATAATTTTATAAACAAATTTTAAATAATGTTAAAATTATTAAAAAAAATTTAATAATTTTAAAACAATGTTTTAGTTATTTTTATAATTTTGGGATTTTTGGGATTTTTGGGGTTTTCAATTTCAAAGGTCACCGGGTCATGGTCAAAGGTCAAGGTCACATCAATTTAACATGGCAGACAAGATGGCTTTGGGGGGACCGGGATGACAGTGCATGAACAGCTCCGATCTCTGGTCCCAGGTCCCGTTGTCCCAGACTTCCCATAATCATTGTACTTACATGTTACACACATATCTTATTTATTCACTTGGCCTCTCATAATTTTCTAATGACGATCGATGTTATAACACGTCAAATGATAACAGGTGGAAGACATATAAGACTATTATTATTCACGATTTTATTGTTTCATGGGAATCGTGCTACACAATGCCGCTGGTACACGGGTTTTCTCGGGGTCTCCCGTTTCCCCCGCCCTTGCATTCAGGCACTGCTTCATACTCACCTCACTACACCTTCATCGGCTCTCGATACCTTTATGTTAAGAGCTGTCTAAATATATCCACTCCGGTATTGTTTCAATTCATATTGTATCTGATATTTTGTAAATGACAAATTTAAAATTTAATTTACAAAGTTTTTTTTTTTACCTTAATAACAAGGTATGGTTATGGGTCGTGTTATGTTTTCTACCTTATATTCCATAACGAATCATTTCACATTGTTTGTATCTGGTTTTCGGTATAATACTGTATAACTCGTCCACTGGAGACGTGGTAGCCGTTATGTCCTCTCAGCAAGATGAACCTGGTACGATTTCTGGTAGTCGCATCCAAAATTCAACATGTGGGAAAAGTTGTGGACTTAGTCGTTTCACCGGTGAAAATTATCTAGGTGAGCCCGTTTATCTTATTATCCCATTCCTTCGCTGTATCATCCTAATGAGTAGGGACCCAATCCCTGTTCCGTTTCAATAGCAACCGATATCTAAGAGTCCCAACTTCAAGCAGTGTTGTTCCTTTTAACGATCACGTTACTACCTTATTCATTCGATTCACATGTACCTTCCTTACATTTGTACAGTACAGTGGTCAGTGAGACATTTCCGAAATATGGAGAAATATTATTGAGATTTAAAATGAGCTGTAATACAAAGGAAAATACTCATAACACCTTTGCAGCGTTTACTATATGTATTATCACGCTTTATTTTCAAAAGAACGGATATATAAAACACAAACATTTTTGTGCGTCATGTAACCAGATTCTATAGGCTCNCGCATGTACCTTCCTTACATTTGTACAGTACAGTGGTCAGTGAGACATTTCCGAAATATTGAGAAATATTATTGAGATTTAAAATGAGCTGTAATACAAAGGAAAATACTCATAACACCTTTGCAGCGTTTACTANGGAGAAATATTATTGAGATTTAAAATGAGCTGTAATACAAAGGAAAATACTCATAACACCTTTGCAGCGTTTACTATATGTATTATCACGCTTTATTTTCAAAAGAACGGATATATAAAACACAAACATTTTTGTGCGTCATGTAACCAGATTCTATAGGCTCGCCGTAACTAGAGGATGATCAAATTGCTCAGAGAAGCAGGAACGGATATGGATTCGGCTACGGCCTGTAGTGAGGAACAATTGCTGCATTCGCGTGGAGTAATTTCTGGAAAGCATGGCAGGCCGACACCAGGATAACCAGACAGTCATTCCAACCCAGTTCTACCCGAATGCGAGTACCAAGGTTTACCCCTCCGCCACTTCTCTCGGTCAAAGCAGTTCGAGTGTACGCTCTAAATTCGGAAAATTTAAGGAACAATTTGTTTTCCGTTTCCTCCTTCAGTCAAAGTTCATTAACCAATATTTGACCGTGCTTCCCTGAAAAATTAAAAGGACGCAGTTGTGCCGCGAGAGGACCTCGTTTTATAGCGGTCGTATCGGTACATTTCTTATTAAACCCCGGCTATGTTGAATCCCAAAAAAAAAAATAAACAATCTTCTCTCGAGCTACGTAGCAGAGTGAAATTGGAAAATGGATAATAATAATTTTCCGCCCTAGGTGAAGTAGAAAACGGGGCAATGGCATGATAATCTCGCATAAATGAAGATGTTCAATAGACGGGCTTATCTGCAGCGGCTCATCAGGTGCGACGGGCGGGGTGCGGCGTTGGAGCTGCCGGTCGAGATAAGAGCGAGATAATGGAGGCGCCGCGAGCTGGTGGTACTAACCCGGCGTGCGCGGGCCCCCTTGGTCACCGCAACTCGGATTATCAGCAACCTTTTTGAATCACCTGGATGGTGCGCGACGCCGCTGCTGGCTCGCGCACACAAGAGTACCTGAGATGGGTGCACAAATAAAAAAAAAACACATGAAATTAAACTCTTCAGTTAGCCAGCGTCGGTTGTCACCGGATTATTACAAGTTATGAACTAATATGTCCAAAAGTTATTCTTCTTCATTTCGCTATTAGGATAAGACTTATTTATCTCCCAATGAAGTTGGAAATACTAAAAAAGAAATGTTTCCAAAACGTATGCAAATGAAGAATCATCCCAGCATGCTTCGCCGCAGATAAAACGTCGCTCCTGCAGAGGCGATTCATTGTTTAAGTACCTCCTTCTCTATAGATGAAAATTTGGTGTGTACGAAGACCCGACGACGCCAATTCAGCTCTGTAAACGATACAGATACGTGAGGTAAACTGTTGCGTTCGTGGGGCCGCGGTGGCTGAGCGGTTAGAATGCTCGCCTCCCACCAAGGCGAACCGGGTTCAACCCCCAGCCAGGTCACTCCCGCATTTCCCCAAGTGCGAATTGTGCAGGACCATGCCACTGGGTGGCAGTTTTTCTCAGGGATCTCCCATTTCTTGCATTCCGGCGCTGCTGCGTTCTCACCTCATTCACCCTCATCGGCTCTCAACACCTCGTTGTTAAGAACTGCCCAAATATCTCAGTTCAACTCAACTGTAGCGTTCGTAGGAACGTATTTCAGTAAATCGCCAGTTACTACGCTTCAGTGTGTGGTTAAGCTTCCCTGTTATTAAGGTGCCTCAGCTTATTAGGCCTAAAAACTGACTATATGTGAAGATAAACGAAAAAATTATCTTCAGTACAGTCCCCATTTTCACCAAAACTCTTGTATAAAAAATGTTATCCGTTCAAAATGATGATAAACTTGTTAAAGTTAACGATTGACATTTTCGATTAAAATTTCTTTAGTGCAAAAGCGCACAAACCTTCTAAATTCAATACGTTCCGTCACTACTGGTAATTAGCTATTTATGAATGCTCACTATTTTTCATTTATATATTCAGGTTGATGAACCTTTATAAAAACATACATACACGGCTATAGAGCTAGTTGTGAATATATAAAAAAATTATATAAAAGCATTGTTACCATAAATTAAAAAAGCCGTGGTAAATATTTCATTTGTAAAACAGAGATTTCCGGTAACGTAACACAGATGGTATGATTTGCAAAGAAAATGTAAGTATCATAAATTATTCTTTTTAAAAAAATGTCATAAATACTTATACGGAAGAGTAGAAAACCAGAGCCAAAAACTTACTCGTGTTTGTACATCTCTTATACAGTTCACTTTTTCTTAAATATAAAAAAAAATCCATGTTCCGTTCAAAACAATCGTGTAAAACAGCGAAGGAAACTCTTCATAGCTTTAAAAAACAGCCACTGGTTTGTAGAACAAATATTACCTAGGTATTATAAAGAGGGTGTACACGTTTCAAATCACATGCGCATGCTTTTAAACATAGTTATACTGTTTGTGTTAACTAAAAATCTATACAGAATATTCTGTTTGCTACCTTTTCACCGCTTGTAAGGATTTCCTTTATCATTAACAAATGAATTTCTCGAAAAGTACATATTTATGACAGGAGGAATTTGTTTTGTAAAGGGGCGTTATTGACGTACTAGAATTTAAAAATATACTTGTTATCCTTGTAACGAGTACCGACGTGGCAACATAAGTTAAGGAAGTGAAACCTTGAAGTAGGCTGAAGGAGAGATCTCGCTGAAATGATATTCCGTAAAAGGAGTCAGCAAAGTAGTGTCCTTCTTCGACCAAGTTCTTGCCTTCAGACATTTTCGTTATATGGAGAAACGAGATCGAGATTTAAATTAGCACTCTAAGATAAGGGCATAATGTATCCCTGTATCGCCGTTTTGGATGTCATCGAGCGACATCACTATGAAACATGCCATGGTAATTAAAAAACTTTTATGTTGTTATATTTGATCTACGGACTCAACTATCTGGGTGCTACAACTTCGATTTAAATTTGAGTGATTGCATTGAGTCACATAATCCAGTGATTTTATTGAATAATAAATCAGAATCTGTGAAAGAAACCATTCTAGTAATTCTGTAACCTTCTTTTTATTCATAGGTATTTGTAGTTATTGTATTTTATAGTAAACCTTAATCAATGAATTTGTTATTTTTACAATAATCCGCTCTCTAGCCTCGTGATTTATATGCCCTCAAATTAACAGTAAAGTTTTTATGAGTAATCTGTACTAACTAATTAAATGATTTTCTAAATTACCGCAGGACGATTGTCATCCCGTAGGAGCCTTTTACTAATAGCTTCTTCGATCTTAGTCTGGCTTTGTATTCTTTAAACGTATGGCACATGTTGCTAGATTATGTAACTACCCGTAAAATTGCTAAACAACTCCTTGTCTGGTTTACGGTGCGAATTTTAAGGTACTTGTATTCTCTGGCGTAACACCTTCATCGTGACAAAATTATCTGGTAATATACGTATTCATTGAGGCGTTTGAGTGACAAATACATAATAGAGTGTTATTTCTTTAAAAAAAGGTGATCCTAATATGACTTGCAAACATTCAGATTGATAGTATGCAATCACATCCCATGCCATCTGAACTAACTAATAAATCGTTTTGTACGGACAATGCATTAAAATTGTTAGCAATGATTTAACAGTAGCTCTTGATAAGGGATAACGTTTCTTAAAAAATTAAATATTTCAAATTATTACTACTAAACGTATAATCATATCCTTTGTAAATACTCTCAGTAAGACACGAGTTTTTTTTAACTAATTGGTTCTCTTTTAGTTAGATTTAAGTTATGTGTACAAAAAACGATACTTTAGCTGTAGCATACGCTTAGATATATACATAAATTTAAAATATGATGCGTTTCCACGTGGAATTATGATTACAAAGATAATAATTATTGTATAAATAAAACTAGAAAAGCCGTTAATCTGTTTTTTCTTCGTCTCAGGACTGTATTCCTTCGTTTCAAATGATTGCTGACTCAACATAAATGTCTGCGGTAAGCAGTAGTAAATAATTTGAAGGAACTGTGCCACAGTTACATCATATGCTTTGAGTAATATGACTACGTGAAAATATGCACTGTAAAAAGCTACCTGGAAAATAATCAAGTAAAGAAATCTGAAAATCGGAGTGGTCTGCAAACCATCTGCTCATCGTCAGCGCCGAAATGTCGTGCAATGCCACGAGTCGAAATCAAGCCATCGCCTGTCACACACTCCGCCACGTGAGCCTAATGGAAAGACGCTAGGACCGAAGAAAATTAAAGTTATTTATTATATTGAAGTCACGTAAAAAATTAACAGCGAGCATGTCATTTACTGGCAACCATTACAGTGGCCGCCTGGGCAGACCGCCGAATGGTGTGCAAAGCTCCAGCAGAAAACGTTTTATTAAAAAACCGTCAAACGTCTCTGAGAGAGGTCTGCTTACAAATAGCATTTAAGAAACGTTACGGGTCTGTATACGTTTTTCAGTTCCTCCATCTCTCTCTAAAGCATGTTTTTGTGATAGTAAAAATGGCTGAAACGTGTGTTTTCACGGTCATTTTTAGGTATAAACATTCTGGTACTAAACATTAAAAAAGAAATAGGGACGTGCATCATATCTTTATTTCTATTATTGCATCATAAAATGGCAAGATCTCCGCTGAATGTCTTATAGAAGAGCGTTATCGACGGCAAGACTGCACGCCAGTTCAGTGCTTTGTGCGTAGAGGCGATGAGAGAGTTAATACGCATGTCTCGGTCGCCCCTAGCGCTCCCACACTTTTAGGCTTCAGACGTTGAAAATTCCTTCAACCAGGCGGTCATCTTAACCAGGGTAACATTTTTCATTCAGTTAAAACAGTTTAAAAGGCTTTTAAAATTGCACTGATATGAGCAAAAACAGTAGTAGTCTCTACCGTCTTTTCGTTTCCCTTCAAAATTTTATTATTTAATTAAAACCAAAGTTCAATCTAAAATCACGAGACATTCAACTATACAAAAATTTAAAATGGATGTAGCACACATAAAAACAATCAGCGACTATTTGTATGAAAAAAGAAGTCATTGAAATTAATTATTGCAATTTACATTTCATATAATGTTTAAGAAGTAGAAGGGCAGAAGCATATATTCTGCAAATATACCAACATGCAGTTCTGAAGAACTCCCAGTGCGTTTCCTACGTAACGAAAGAAAGAAGTTGTACATATAAAATATTCCATATATTCTGTGTTTATACCAAGTGTATTACTAGGTCCTTGGTTGTGGTCTATCTGGTACTACAAGTTCCATGTTTAAGGGGCCTCCCAGGTATAAAAATGCAAACCCCTAAAGGTTAAGTCTTGCCGTAAGGAAGTATTTCGACGGCGATGGGATGTAACATTAACAAACTTCGCATGTGTTCTCTTCCTCAGAATTTTAAGCTGTGACTATAGGGTTTTAATACGTTAGTCCATTCAGGAAATATACAGCATTGTTACTTTACTTAAAATACTTTTTAACAGAAGAATTATAATTTTTAATGGAAGGCTACTTACTGCGATTTTTGCTTTTTATGAAACTTTTCAGCAACCATGTTTATGTTTCAATAACCAAATTGATATATTGCCAACATTTTACCGATTGCCGATTCTGCGTTTGAGTTTTCACCTATGGTCAAATTACTCCTCGGCATGAGAGACCGGCCTGTAACAAGAGACCATTTCGCGCGATGAAGCATAACGACATTAGTCCCATGCAGTTTATGCTAGGTGATACTTTGTAAGAACATACTGAGATCTGCAAGGATTCGCCTACTGGATGTCAGCAAGTGTTGCCGGCAACACCTGTTGCTGCATCGATGGGAACTGATTCGACGGGTGATTATGGTGAGACAGATAATGCTAAAGACGTAATGAGTGCATTAGAGTAGGTTTGTGTGGAATGTACACTTGCAAGACTTTCGCGGGGAAATACATGCGTATTAGGTGCACGCTTAATAATATCCTGCGATCTGATGGAATTTAATATTAGAACTTACAGGTCAGAATGCTAAAATACGAGGGATGAGTGAGTGACCTGTCACGTCTGGCATTGGACGAGAAACTGTGCCGAAGGTGGACATTTTCCCCATTATATACTTTCCCCGCACTACCATTTTACGTTTACACATTATCCAGAAACGCAGTGTTACATATTACATATTTTGTCCGATATCTGTAATAATCTAGTGCGCCAGGTCCAACTTAAAAGACGCGTAATGCCTTTGGGAGTCGATTTAGACCATAGGTAGTAAATGTTTTCTACTTATTTTTTCGTGATTAACCTGCAGCCGAAGTTTGTAGGTCGAATTTAGATACAACCTGTATATATGCATACATCCTTTATATGTATACATCTTATATATATATATTCAGACACATCCTGTATATATACATATGAATATGTATTTAGACTTGAGAACCTGGAAGAAGCAAAGTTAAAAAATAATATTTAATTATTCAAACTATCTGTAAATGACTGAAGTTTGTCATGTTGTCCCTCGCACCAGACGAAGAACTGTGACATGGTGCGACTTTAGCCACATTATTTATTTGCGGAATTCGAGATGTTACGGGACAAACGGCCAATTACGAAAGAGCATTGTGACATCATAAATCACTAACGAAATCTAGCCGTAGGGGTAGGTCTAGCTATAGTGTGTAAATGTCGGTGAGATTTGAGGCGGTTGAGGGGTCGGGAAAGACGTGTAGTAAATGATTCGTTTGAGGAGGGTAGTTGGGTAGAAGATGACTTACTAGCTTATTAAATAAAGTGTTGCGGCTAGTAGTCTCCTGGATGCCGTATCGGGAGGAGATAGGTGTGTGTTTGTTCATCTATCTGAAGAGAATCGAAACCTTTATCTACTAAACTTCACTGTATACATGTATTTTAGTAACAGTTTTTTTTTTATATTTTCCCATTATAATTTTAATGTTCATATATTTTCCAAATTTCAATGTATTAAAATTTTTAAATATTTCATTAGGTTTTTACAATAAAAAAATTTTTTTTAACAGTTTTACAAATGTTATAGATTGTTTTGAGATGATTTTTTTTACGATTTTTTGCGTTTAATGTAACCTGGGATCAAGGTCAAGGTCACAAAAACCCAAATAGCGGTTAAGGTCAATAATATGAACAAAGAGAGCCGTTGTGCTTTCTGAACGCCAGGGCTTCACTCTGAGCTTTGATTTTTCTTCGCAAATTTAAGGAATAATGTAAAAAATAGAAAAAATATCAATATAATATTTTTAACTTCTTTTTTTTATGATTGTAAGTTTATATCATTGACACATAAAGTTATTTTCTGGTAAATCTAGAAATTATTACTGTCGTGATGTCGTATTACATGGCGCTGCTGGAGATCATTAACCTGCTACACGCTCTGCCTCCATGACCTATGTCCCCCAACAATCTTTTTTCCTGCTCACATTTTCTGAATAATTTAATGCAATGAAATGATAACAACTATTGAACCTTTAACCACTGCAGTGTCTTAAACTATATTTGTATTTTGTAAGCGGAAGTAAATTTACAAGAAATGAAATATACTGTAGGCGGGCTACTCAGACATTATTTTAACAATTAAATTCTTGACTTGCACTGTTAATTTTGTAAATCAATACGGCATTCGCGTAATGTCAATCATGATGACCGGATATCTTGGTATTTTTAGCCAACTTTCTGAAGGAAAGAAAGCCTTATGAGATAACTTTCCTATCTGTGAGCCTAAGCGTTTGTGTATGAATGTGTCTGCTTGTGTATATAACACCCACTTCTGAAATTTTGAACGCGTGAACCGAGTTTTACCGAACTGGCACTGTCTTTCAAAATGGCGGCCCTTTTTAAATATAACGTTATAGGTTATATGTAATCTCGGAAACCATTCTGCCTATTTAAACTGAAATTGCTATGCTGACAGCACAATGTGTAAGCGTTTAAATGGTATCAGAGCAAATGACTTTAAAACAATAAATAAAGGTTATAAATCTAATCAAAAACTGTTTGGGGAAGCGAATGTCTTCATCGTGGAAACACATGTTAGGTGATGAAAAATATGAAGCTGTTCGGTGCCGAGTACTGTATTACTGTATACTTCTATACACAGTGCGAAAAAAATTGCACTATGCACTATCTCTTACTCCGAAACTAGACAGATGTTTTGGATTCGTGTAAAATAAGTTTTAGAAATGTTAAAATATTGAAGACCGCGACTTGTGGCCTACGTCCTCCGAAACGATTCTAAAATGAAAGGACGAGAGCTGCTAAAAAAAATTTCTTATTATTGATAAATTTAACTTCATTATTACTGAATAGCTGGACGGGCAATCTTAAAGAGCTGTGGTTTCATTAAATATTAGACGTGCTACCATCATACTTCATCACTGTCTGACGTACATTTTTGCTCCATTTCCAGACGATATAGTGCATTGACAGCATACGGACGATATTACCACAAATATTGCTATACAAGCAAATATCATAATGAGTATGTGGACTACTATTTGTTCCTATACTCTTCGCAAAAGTTATATGACTGCTATTATTTTGGGGGCCACGGTGGTGTAGTGGTTAGACAACTTGCCTCCAACCTGAGTTACACGGGTTCGTTTCCCCGCGGGGCCACTCCCAGATCCTCCTGTTTGTGAATCGTGCTGGACGATGACGCTGTCGGCGGGCTTTCTCGGGATATCCCGTTTCCCCTACCTCATCAATCCGGCGCTGCTCCATACTCACCTCTTCTTATCCTCATCGGCTCTCAATACCTCGATATTAAGAATCACCCATATCTCTTCCACTCTAATTGGTTAATTCTCAGTTTCCCAATAAAATAATTCATATTATTTTACATTAAATATAATTAACATGTACAATAATTTAGAGCTCTTTTAAAATCTGTTTTAATAAGTGAAACATGGTGTATTTTCCGTTAATGAGTTAAAATAGTGCAAGACTCCGTATTAATCATTTCGTCACAGATAAACATAACGTTTCAGGCATTGCAACAAACAATTATTTTTCTTTGAAACACTTATCATTATAACAATTTCTTATACTGGATGTTTTTTTAAAACGCCGACAAACACTCCTGATGTATTCCTCTCGAAAATATTCGACACAAATTTATGGCATACATTTCCCCTAATTTGATTTTTAAGTGATCTTAGCGCCTTCACTAAATTTTAATTTCAAATGCCTTCCTAAGTATTGTCTTTTGCCTACATTTCTGGCAACACACTGACGCTACGCCACTGTGGAAGACAGGGTGCTTTATAGCGTCGTAGTTACGTCCTCCTGGCATAGACTATATGATGCCTGAAGGTTAAGGGGTTTGCAATAATGAAGACTTTTACTGTTTCATTTTGAAGGACGAATATATTGTCTCGCATTTAACACAAATAAAATACAGCAGCACTTCCGAGGTGTGGTACCTAATTTGACTATTCGTATTAACTGTTTCCGACTTCGTGGTGTAGGGGGGCTTCTCTGGACGGCGTACTGTATACTTATCTCAGCTGTGGGTGCTGGTATGATGTCAGCGGGGGATGAGTTCCGGTGGTGTGGGGCGGCCTTAGAAACAGCCCGCACTGTGGTTGCTGCTCTGCTGACGTATCTGACGTGGCCAGGGGTCCGNCCCCCCGGCCGCACTGGTGCGGCTGGCCTAACTCCCTGCTCGGCGATCTTCAACTGACTGACTACTCTGGGCGGTAATAATAAAATGACTCCAACTTCTCACGTAAAGGGGTTTTTATGCACGCCAGCCTCCCTCCTTAAGTGTCGGCACGTGCCTCTATTATTAGGGGAGGGGGTGAGGTGGTAGAACGCAGAACAATGCCTTTCAAAACCTGCCTGGTTCATGAAGGTTGGGGCGGGAAGGGAGGTAGCACCTTGCCCCTAGCTTACTCTCGTCAGCTATTTCTTGGTGCGTTTTTTCTGAATTTAGGCGAACTGCGTTTCTATATCTCGTGAAACCTCTGCGCTCAACAGATATCACGGGCTTGCTAGAGGCGTAGGGGGTGGGAGGGTGGTAGGGAAGGCCTAAGCCGCAGGACACGTGTAACTGCGATTCGCCAACTGCCTCGTGACATGTGTCGACTGGGGAGGCGCTAGCAAAGGGGGTCAGCGAGGCTTCTATTCCAAAAGACGTCACACGTCAACACATACTGTTATGGGAGTTATTCATGTTTTTCCTCTATAACTGTTCACCTCGGAGTGTTAGTAGGAATGTATGAGCTACAAATTGAACCAGGTTTCATATAATAAAAATATTAATCTGAAAATTAGAATTATTTTATTTCACTGCTTAAAAATTAATTTTAAACAATAAATATTAATAAAATTCTGTCTAAGGAAGGCATATTGGAAAAGTGAAATTATTCATCAAAGTTTGTGGGTAAATTTCATAGGTTTATTTTAAATTCAAAACCATTTTTACGGTCATTACTTTTATGAACAGTATTTTTAATTTAATATGTATTAATAAATCATTTTTAAAAATTTATAATATTTTATATTGTATTTGTAAATAAATATGTTAACATTAACTGAAAACTGGTCAAATAGTTGACTAAAACTATTTTGTATTATTAATCGCAAAGATTTTATTTCAAATATATTCCAAACAATTTTAAATTTAAATGTTACAAAATATTTTTTATGTTTCTTAAAATTTATAAACATCCATATATTATTGTCATATTCGCTAGTGATTTTAATGCGACCAACTAATTTAAAAGTAATTTTATCACTAATTTTTACAAGAAATTGTTTTGAAATATCACTATCATGTCCTTTTCTTAGAAGATTAGTCATGAATATCTATAGTAAAAATTAAAAACTATACTGTTAAAAAAACAAAAATAGAATAATCCAATATATAATTTTAAATAATGATTGGTTTTCCATGTGCTAATTTTCATTATGAATTTATCATTTGTGTTAGATTTGATTGAAAATAACTAATTTACTGCCCCATTAGAAGCAACAGCATTGGCAATTTTTTAATATGTTGTTTTTTATTACCATATTTTTAATTTTTCAGTATAAGTTTTTTAATTATCTATTAACAATTTAAAACTATATAATTACTTATTAAATAATTAATTCAATTATGTAATTAATTGCACAAATTCTAATATATAATTTAATTTAATGTCTTGATACCTGCCAAATGCTGAAATTTCGAAGTAGATATTGATACTGCTCTGTGGCGTGAGGCGCCAGCATTTGATGCTAGCCCTCAGTGATAGGGCGTAGGAATACGTCGACACTGCTGTCTCTAGGTCCAATTTACTAATAAATTACACTTTATTTGTGAGTTCACATAATCGAGTTTTATTGTTGCTTGAACAGGTTAACTGGTACATGAAATCACGAGACAAACTCCCCTCCCCTTTTTCTATATGTAGNCCCCTTTTTCTATGTAGGCTACGTATGGTTTGACGCCGCGATTGGCGTCGTGTGGGATGGGGGGGGGGAAGATTCTTCACACTTGGTGTAGAACTACTTATCTGACACTGCTGCGCTGTCTTCCCTCGGCTGNTCTGGTGCTTGGTGGATCGTCCCGACGCCTGCCCTCAAAGTTCCTCATTCTCGGGTCCCCGTAGTACCTACATTTGACGAAGTCTGACTGACTTTTCTCGGATTCTTCCCGCCGCACGTCCCGCTTGACGGCCTCCGACTGAGGTCGACGTCGTGATGCATTCTCGATCCTCGACTGAATCTGGCTGACTGACTGACTGCTCGATCCACGACTGATTGATTGACTGACTCGTTCATCGCACTGGATTCGTCCGGCTCCGACCCGGACGCCTCGTTTCAGGTCCCCAACTGACTGGTTCGACGTCTCTCAACTGACTGCTCTGTTGCTCCCCCCTTCGCAAGGTTTTGTAGCGTCCTTCACCATATTCAACTTCCCCCATCTCTGCACGTGGTCCGGGGCGCTTGTCGTCCCCCTGGGTCATAAAACACGTGGCCGATGCTCGTGTGGTCCGCAGCCGGCCTGGCGTCGTCCCTTGATTCTGGCCTGGCAGTTTATTGTCCCGTTCTGCGCGCACCCCCGCTAAAAGCTCTCATGCTTTATTGCGGTACAAGCCCGGGACAGATGACGCTGGTGGTGGGATCTCGGTGTTCTGATGAATACAATATAGGGATGCAGCATGCGTCAAACTCCTCACCGCTCTCTCCTTCAGTGCACACTCTTGCATTTCTTCCTCTTATTGTTGTCCTCTGGGCTAACCGTGGTTCTGTGCACGTGCGCGGCGCTGCTTTTGCGTTGCAGGGAGGCAGCGAAAACAGCTGGCGCGGTCGTCTGCATCTGACCTCGTTAGGGGCGGAGAGGGGCTGTCCCCCTCCGTTTCTCTGTCGCGCGGCACTGGCAGTGCGTATGAGGGAAAGTAAGGGCTTCTGCGTCACAAACCAGTTTGAGAGAGGCACACCCTCTTACAATTTAAGACCATCGCAGGCCCGCAAAACCCTGGGGGTCCGAGCTTCTACCTGCTCCTTATTCCCTGGCAGTGGACAGGGGGGTGGGGGGTTGTCTCACACTTTGAAAATTGACAAAGGGTACAAACAAAATAAACCCTGGTTACATTGCACACTCCTCTTACATCCTTATAATTAAGTACACTGGTTCCTTACACACTCTGTTCTGCCGCACTACCCAGTCCGTCCAGGCTGGATCACTTTTACTGAACAGTTTCTCATTGAACAGTTGCCAACAGGTTATGCGAGCAAGCTCCCCTTACTACTTAGGGAAAACCATCCTGTTATCTAATGAGCCTCTCTGCCGCTCAGCACCAGCGGTCTGACGGTGGGCCAAGATAAGCCACATTGACCCTAGCGGTAAAATAAACACACTTTATTCATGGGGCTGGTCGGCCCTTCAACACGAAAAAAAAAAACACTATGTTTTCTCCTCCGACCTTGTGACTCGTGACTCGTACCCGAAAGAAACAGCTTACACTGGCTGAGGCTCTAAATCTCGAATTCTTATACCTAGTTACACCTTTTTATCCACGTAACTTGTCAACGGTAAACGACAAGCGAACATCGGTAAACCCTAAATCACCCTTGCTACATAATGAGACTGATGAAGTGAAACATCGGTAACAATAATAACCACTCTCAAACCTAGCGGTAAAGGACTGGTACATAATTGCGCCTTTCTCGGGGTTAACAACACCATGCATGGCCCTGGCCATGACGTGAACACACAATATTTTTTGAGGGCAAGTAGGCCTCTCAAAACAAACTTCCTGGCGGTCTTTTACTCGCTCTGACTCTGGCTGTAAAAAAAAACTCATATTCCTATCTCGGCTGGCGGCTTAACTCTCGAATTTCACCTTACACCCTAACCCTTGTTAAACATAACACCAACTCTGACGAGCTAAAATCACGCAAATTTAAACGTATTTTAATTACCGCGGCACTGCCACTTTACCGCATAAAACCACTGCATACCTTAAGAATTTCTTATTAAAACTCTAAGCCAAGGACTCCAAAAGACAGTACAGATTGTTTTAACTTGTAGATATTTTCCCAAAATTTTTATTTCCGAACTTTAAAATCACCGGTTAACCTATAAATGGGTCACTTAAAAATAATTTAAGCTATCTCGGACCTTTTACATAACATAACCTTTCGTTCTACCCAACTCGCGCCATTGAAATAAAACATTTAATTTTCCTGACACACTACCTGTAACCACCACGCGTCTCGCACGCCCGCTCGGCCATCTTGTGTGCGGTGGGAGCCTAGCCATTCGCCGGAGCTTCGGCCACTCCCGGGCCTTTAACCTCATAGATTAAAAATTACTAACTCTTACTCGTTTTTCAAGCGATGCTTACTCACCTATGGACTTTTTCAGTAGTAATACTATAACACAATATAAAACGCCTGATTTAAAACCATGATTCTCGCCCTCAGCGTCGTTACGCAAAATATATTCGTCACAAGCGGCCCACTCATACAACAAAAACGTACTATAAAATGCAGTCAACGTCATAAGCCATGACCATTAAGAAATTAAATAACTCACATATGGTTCTCTACACTCTATTTAGTAGGCAGCTTTTTTCTGTAACCCTTTACATACTATATACCTCCAGTAACAGGTATATGAAAATTAATTCTTAGCCACTTAACCAAACTTTGGCGATTAAAAAGTATTTAGGTTATTGCCACTGTCTGTGTAGTGACAGGTTGTAATTCTTACTGGCATTTCTTACTGGTATCTGTTGGGTTATCTTTTAACACACTCCCTGCCGCCTGACGAGCAGTCTGACAGGGTAACGATACACAAAACGACACTGCATCTGGCAGTGAAGTACACACACTCGTAAACAATGCTTTACAGTGGTAACCAACAAGTACAATCACTGTTGATACACAGTGGTAAACAAAAAGTAAACAAAATACAAACATCGGTGAACATCTATTAATTGGGGACACACAAGTGCAAACAATCAGTAACTGGCAAACAGTGCTACTGATGAATTTAGCTCGGGTACAATGAGACAGATGTCCTGCCTCTTTTGTTGCGGACTTTCGTGGTATTCACTGTGCATGTTATAACACATAATTACACTACAACATTGACTTGATCAGTTGGCTAAAGGCCTCTCCACACTTCGTACTTGCGGTTTTGAAATGAATGAAACTAATCGGTCACTTTGCACTCGGTAAACAAAATATCTTCTTCTGCACGGTCTCGCCTTTGTTTCTCTATGAAGAGGGGGGGTGTAGTGTGGTTGACACTTTACCTGGTGCTGACCGCCTTCACGGCCCCTGGAATAGGCGGGGCCTGGAGAAGTCCCGTCGGTTGTTTACTTACGGCTGGCTGGAAAGAGATCGCCTGCGGGTGGGTAGGGGGGAAGGTCCCCCCCTTCCATCTCTTGTTCAGTTGACGTCCGCGGGCTGCTGTCTCGTCCTGCCGATTGGTTGGGTCTGCATGGTACCGCCTCGCCTCGCTGAAGTTGTCTGGGTTCGACTCTTTGCCGATGCAGTCCACTTTCTTCCTTACTCCATTTTCTCCGCTGCCGCTTCTTCTCGCGTAGTTGCCACTTCTCCTTCCGTCTTCCTTCGCTCGCCTGGTTTCACTCGTCCGTCTGCTTCCCGTGGGTATTCCCGCGCGCACTAGATGGCCGTTTCTCGCGTTTCTCTTCGCTTGTCCGCTTCACCCGGTCATTCCCGTGCGCGCAAAGCTTCTGCTGGCGCTCTCACGCCTCTTTCCTCTCTCTTTCGCGTCGCGTCACACTTCTCGTCGTCCGCTTCACACGCAGCTTCCCGTGTGCTTAAAGCTTCGCGGCCATCAGCCTGGCTGGCCTTTAAACTCCTGGTGCACTCGCTCGTGTTCACTATAGTTTATTTATCTTCGGGCACCGACTGCGCGCTCTTACTGGGTTTATTTCGCGTCTTGCGTTTACCCCTATCTCGCAGTCTCCGTACCATAAAGTGAACTATTTTCCTACCCTTTCTCTGCCGCTCATCCGAGTGGTCTTATGGCGGGCGGAAATACTGGTATACTTGTTCGGAAAGTGTCACTATNCCTTGCACTCGGTAAACAAAATATCTTCTTCTGCACAGTCTCACCTTTGTTTCTCTATGAAGCAGGGGGTGGGGGTGTAGTGTGGTTGACACTTTACCTGGTGCTGACCGCCTTCATGGCCCCTGGAATAGGCGGGGCCTGGAGAAGTCCTGTCGGTTGTTTACGTACGGCCGGCTGGACTCCCCGCAATGTGGGTTTGGAGCGCCTGCTGGGGAGGGGGGGCAGGTCCCCAAGCCGGCCATCTCTCGTTCAGTTGACGTCCGCGGGCTGCTGTCTCGTCCCGCCGATTGGTTGGGTCTGCATGGTACTGCCTCGCCTTGCCGAAGTTGTCTGGGTTCGACTCTTTGCCGATGCAGTCCGCTTTCTTCCTTCTTCTTTTTCTCTGCGGCCATTTCTTCTCGCGTTTCGTTGCCTCCCACGTCTATCCCCGAGCGCGCTGGAGTTTCGGCCTCCTTCATCCTTCGTTCGTGTTGCGTCACACTTCTCGTCGTCCGCTTCACATGGGTATTCCCGTGCGCACTAGGTTTCGCAGCGCTGAAGTCGCATTTTAAACTCCTGTGCGCACTTCCAGGTTTGTTTATCTTCGGGCACCGACTGCACGATCTTACTGGGTTTATTTGGCAGCTTGCTTTTACCCTTATCTTGCAGTCTCTGTACCATAAAGTGAACTATTTTCCTGTCCTTTCTCTGCCGCTCCTCCGAGTGGTCTTATGGCGGGCGGAAATACTGGTATACATGTTCGGAAAGGGTCACTATTCCCCATCCAGGGAATATTTCCCCGGCGCTCCGGTTACTGTAATTTTGTTTATCTTCGGGCNGGGCATATTTCCCCGGCGCTCTGGTTACTGTAATTTTGTTTATCTTCGGGCTCTGACTGCGCGATATTACTGGGTTTGTTTCGCGTCTTGCGTTTACCCCTATCTCGCAGTCTCTGTACCACACAATGAACTATTTCCCTGCCCTTTCTCTGCCGCACCTCCGAGTGGTCTTATGGCGGGCGGAAATACTGGTATACATTGTTCGGAAAAGGGTCACTATTCCCCATCCAGGGAATATATCCCCGGCGCTCCGGTTACTGTAGTTTGTCGGTGCGGTAGTTTACCTGTCCACCTGAACCCACGTCCTTTTCACCATCCAGTGAAAGAGACCTATCTTCGCTAATACGTCCTCCTGCCCGCTACTGGCATCCGCTCCACGTTTCCGCTCCCGTTCGCTAANTCCTGCCCGCTACTGGCATGCGCTCCACGTTTCCGCTCGCGTTCGCTAGTTTCATCCTCGTTTTTCTCGTCGTTCGTCGGCACGGTAATTACCTGACTGCCTGACACCTCGTCCTTTTTCACCATCCAGTGAAATAGACCTTCCTTTCTTCGCTAATACGTCCTTCTGCCACGCCTGGCATCTCCTCCGCGTTTCCTCTCCCGTTCGCTAATTTCTCCCTCGTTAATTGGGACTCCTTAAAGTAATATTGCTGGACGCTACAGGGTGTTTTGTCATAGCCTCCCTGACATCTGTGTTTAGCCTGGCTGGCTCGTTACCGTTCACCGCCTGGTGACCTAGTAACCCACTGGGGGTTTCTATTCTTCTCCGCCTGCACCTGCCCTTTCCTCGCCCGGTTTATTGCCTCGCTCCCTTTTTCGGTTATACTGTCGGTAACTGGGCGCCACAAGGAATAATTGTATTTTTATTTTTATTTTATTTTATGACCCCCTCGAAGTCGTAAATGTGCTAGCTGCTTGGTCGGGGCACGGTCCCNTTTTTATTTTTATTTTATTTTATGACCCCCTCGAAGTCGTAAATGTGCTAGCTGCTTGATCGGGGCACGGTCCCCTTTATCCCGGGTAATTTAGCTTGTCCTTGCTTCCATCTATACAGACTTCACCGTGCCCCTTAGTTGGGTGCCAAAAATTTATACCTGCCAAATGCTGAAGTTTGGAAGTAGGTATTGATTCTGCTCTGTGGCGTGAGGCGGCAGCATTTGATGCTNTTCTTCACACCTGGTGTAGAACTACTTATCTGACACTGCGGTGTTGTCTTCCCTCGGCTGGTGGCTTGGAACTGCTTTGGTGCTTGGTGGGTCGTCCCGACGCCTGCCCTCGAAGTTCCTCATTCTCGGGTCCCCGTAGTACTCTGCATTTGACGAATTCTGACTGACTTTTCTCGGATTCTTCCTGCAGCATATCCCGCTAGACGGCCTCCGACTGAGGTCGACGTCGTGATGCATTCTCGATCCTCGACTGACTCCGGCTGACTAACTGACTGCTTGATCGGCGAATGACTAATTGACTGACTCGTTCATCGCACTGGCTCCGTCCAGCTCCGACCCGGACGCCTCGCTTCAGGTCCCCCGACTGACTGGCTCGACATCTCTCAACTGACTGCTCTGTTGCTCCCCCCCTTCGTGTGGTTTTGTAGCGTCCATCACCATATTCAACTTCCCCCATCTCTGCACGTGGTCCGGGGTGCTTGTCTTCCCCCTGGGTCATAAACCACGTGGCCGCTGCTTGTGTGGTCCGCAGCCGGCCTGGCGTCGTCCCTTGATTCTGGCCTGGAAGTTTATTGTCCCGTTCTGAGCGCACCTCCGCTAAAAGCTCTCATGGTTTATTGCGGTACAAGCCCAGGACAGACGCCGCTGGTGGTGGGATCTCGGTCTCCCTTGGGCAGCTGCAAAATGCAGCTGTGTCCGCGCCCTGGTGCCTTCCGTTGTCTCCGGATGTCGTCTGCGCGTGCAGGAGCAGTTGCACGTGCAGAAACCTTTGGTAGCACGCCTTTGCAGCTGCGAGGCTCCTGGCGTCACTCTTCCGGCACATCCACAAAACCCTTAATATTTATTGTGGTCGTCTGCAGGCGAGCTTCGCCAGAGCGTGTGTTCTGACGAATAAAATATAGGGACGCAGAATACGTCAGTCTAAAATACATTAATCAAATTGCGTAAATCTTCATGTTTATATTTTGTTCAAATAGATTTTTAAATTTTTCTATTTGATTATTAAAATTGTTTTTTTTAACATAATATGCCTAGCATAGGTTTCAAAGTAGCATCGTTTAAAATATATATAAATTTTAATTTTAATGATTACTTTTTTTAATTTATGGTTGTCTCACAATAATCCAAAAGAAAGTGATTGAGATTTACAAGTTCACTTTTCAATGAAACAGTTTTGTTAAATAATTATATTTATCATTTTAAATATAACCACTTAATACAGATCTAAGACATAACTATTAAATTATATTTTATTGTATCATTATACTCAGATACCTTTGTATCAATGAAATGGGGCGTAATTACATTAAGTTTTATTTCGTGATAACTCCCTATTCTTTCAGCATAATCATATTTTTTTTCCTTTTTAATATAATCGTTTAACTAAGTTTTCATGGCAAAATTATTCAAACTAGATTTTTTTGTATTATATAATCTGATATCTTCAAATCAATTATATAATATATAATTTTTTATTTTTTTATGATGCCTCTTGGTTCTTTTAGCAAAATCATCAAATTTTCCCTTTTTAATATGATTACTAACTCAGATTTTATGGCACAAGTATTTAAACTAGATGAAATTGTGTTATTGTAATGATTAGTATATCTTCGAATCAATAATAAAGGGAGTAAATTCATTTATTATTTTTTCGTCCACAGACGTAATATATTGTCTGTAAAAGCAGTGTTTGCGCGTATATGCGTATTGCAGTAAATAAATGCTTTGGGAATAAGACTTTTTCAACGAAAAATTTACAACAAGATACTGATATAACTAAGGAGACTATTTTCCTCAGCATGGGTTCCAATAATTTTTAATTGAGTTCTTAAAAGCATAGATGGTAATTTTAACTTAACGCCTAATTGATAGCAATGTCGCTTAGATCTAACCAAAATCATACGCAACAATAGTGAGACGGTTAAAAATTCACATTTTGTCTAACCCG
This sequence comes from Clitarchus hookeri, assembly GCA_002778355.1. Classification (NCBI taxonomy): domain Eukaryota; kingdom Metazoa; phylum Arthropoda; class Insecta; order Phasmatodea; family Phasmatidae; genus Clitarchus; species Clitarchus hookeri. The sequence continues at coordinate 72,542 of NQII01006249.1, read as the reverse complement.
GGAATTGAACAGGAAACCTCGTACCATAAGCTAGCCTGCAACAAAATTCATTACAGAGGCAGGGTTTGGAGCATCGACTTCAGATGCAATAAGTTGAAAGTTCTGAATTATAGATTTTATTATTCTGAAATATTTACAGGGCCATTATTTTGAAAATAATTTCTTTAATCACATAAAAAAATGTACGTTTACATGGCCTACCGTAAAGCTATTTGTGGTAAGAATTTGGTGGAAATCGGATAATTGGTTCGCGAGATATGATATAAAAAATAAATTTTCTGATTTGGTTCTATCTTTGAAAATTTCCCCCCCCCCTTCCCCCCAAATAGATTTTATACACAACAATTCATTATGATCCAGTCAGCAGACAAAATTTTGTTGACTTCGATTAAACTGTTTATGAAGGTGTGCGAAATGTGGTAGACATAAGTTTAATGTTTCCAAAGAATAGCAAAAATATTCAATTTTCTCACCTAGCAATATATTATTAAAAGCCTTGTGAAAGAAGATCTCTGTACGCATAACCGATGCTTCTAATGAATACTGTTACCATGGCAAATTTGGTTGAATTTTGTTGAACTGTTTAATATATATATAAGTAGAATGGATATGATAAGTGTGGCATAACGGATTCCGTGTCTGGTGCCGGTACCAACCGCCCGTCATGTTGTTATATCACCCGACCGGAATCTTAGATCTGGGTGACCGCGACCTTGACCCGTGATCATGACCTTTACCCTTTGCCCGTGGCCTTGGATGACCTTAAATAAAAACAATTAAAAACTTCTAAAAAAATGCTAACAAATTATTTTTAAAAATTCTAACAAATTTATTAAAAATTTATTTTACAAATTTTAACAGTTTGTTATTAAAAATGCATTAAAAGGTAAAAAAATATTTTTAAAAAAATTAGTTTTTTTTTTAATTACAAAAAATATTTAAAAATTAAAAAACAAATATACATTTCCAGAACTTCTCCCAGCACCACGTCCAGCAGACTACTGTACCTCGCCAATGTTTCCCATTGGGTAATTAGTCGGTTCTCCTCCACTCCTCCACCAGTGTTTCTCATTGATTGATTGGTTACTTGTGTTTGCCTCACCTCCACCAGTGTTTTTTATTGTTTGATTACTTACACTCCCTTTCGACCCGCCACCAATGTTTCTCTATGCAATAAACTTCTTCTCCCCTCCCCATCATCATTGCTTATACTGCGAATGCTCTCCACCATATTAGTTTTTCCGTTTGTCATTTGTTTACTTTTTCATCACCTAGGAGATGCTAGTGTATTACTCATATATTTCATCGCCAGAGGATCTGTCGATTTAGCCACCATGTTGGTTGTTGTCGACATTGACCTTGACCCCAATGACATTGAACTCGAAAAATCGAGAAAAATTACAGTCCATACAATTGTCCATTACTAGCTGGCTACAACAAGGGGCCATGCCGATTAACCATACTAGCAATTTGTGGAGCAGGGTGTGTGATTTGTGGAACAATATGGGTCATTTGCGAGCACGATGGGTAATTTTCGGAGCAAAATGGGTCATTTTTGGAGCAATATGTGTAATTTGTGGAGCATGAGTTGAAGCTGAGAGAAGAGCTTGTCTCGAAGAAACTGCAAAAGTCAAAATTTGTGTGTATGTAATTAAATATGTTTGTTCTCTATACAATAGAATTGTAGAATTATTCTACACAGTTCGACGGATAAGGACCGAATTTTGCAGGGATACCCTTCAGTTCCCAACTTAAAATACTGTGTACGGCAAAATTGGCTCCGGCTCAGCATACGACTCGAAACTCCAAAAACGTGATCTTGCGTCTCTCGTTCACGACTGACATCCCTTCCTAACGCTTAATTCAATGATCCGTTCAGTGCTAACCTCCAGACGAATGTACAATTTGAACTAGTCCTGTATTTTTTTTTCCGAGCTCATTGTACTCTTTGGAATCTTTCCTAACTTTAAAGGTATAAAATCGTTGTTTTTGTGTACGCTGTGGGATTTCTTCATACACAATAAACGTAACTGCTTATAAGGAAATCCAAAAAATTGTAGGCTACTAACAATGTGTATAAACTTAGATATAATGTAGCACTTAGAGTTTCATTAATACAAAATTTAGTTTCCTTCGCCATGCTTAAACAAATTAGCAGTGGTTTAGTTGTTACCGAATAGCTTTTCCATTTTAACCTGTTGTGTTTAATACTGTTTTGACATGCTTCAAAGCTGATTCATTAGTCCCCTTCCAGAATAAGCAGTCAACAGTCGGGCAGTCGGCGGCCAGCAGTTGGCTGTCAGATATTAATTTAAGTGTATCCGAGTGGGTTTCCACAACGAGCAGTCGTGCAGTCGCAGAGCGGTGAACTTGATCTTGGATTGCCGACTGCCCGACTGCAAGTTGCTTACAGCTAATAAAAAGTCGTCATGCTTGCAACGTCATTTCCCGACATTTTCTTCCAAGAAGAAGGAAGAAAATTATAATCAAACAACACTAATATAACCTTAAAATGAATACTTCAAATTATTTGTTGCAATTTACGCTTTTGCGAATAGATAAATATTCGTTTGGGAAATAATATGTAAATAGTCAATGATATTTATTTGTACAATAGCCAAATTTATATTTGGAAAAGCTTAAACACGATAAAAAATACAGCCCAAGTTAAATAATAACCTATAAATGTTGAATTCGGACTCTTTTGTAAGTAAATAATGTTAAAGTACGATAAAATACTTATACCATTTTAAATGTTCTTTTTTTAGAGAACCAGGTTATTACATTTTTAATTTTTTTCAAAATTACATTGTTATTTACGGTAACATTTTGTCGACTGCTCATTGCGAACAGTACTTTTCCGACTGTCAGTTGCCAACTGCGGACTGCACAACTGCCGACTGCTTATTCTGGAAAGGGGGCCTTAAAGGTTAAACTGCATTCAGTTAAATTAACTGCGACAAATAATATTCATGAACTATCCGGTTACTTCATTGAAGATATTGTTTACTTTGTTGTAATCAAAAATATGCTGAACCAAACTAGGGATTATAGTGGTCCGCCATCAGTTGGAATAGAAATTCAGCTATTCAGTACAATATTTTATGATTCTCTCAAGTGGATATTTGTTTCAACTTTTAGGTATTCAGCTTAGTGTACACTTGCAAAATACTATTACTATACATACTTCGAATAAAATACTGTACGATAGGGCCAGTTAGGAGTTGCATGCTATTGCCAGGAGAAACCCTAATTCTGTAACGGTTAGGCTCTCTGTATTAAAGAAGGTAAACCATGTAAGGGTATAATTTAAAAAAATTAGCATCTTCCTGATACTGTGTTGAATATTTTGCTAAGGTTATGTTAAGCTTACGTTTGTGAATTATTAAAATATAAAATGTTACCCGAGCAAGGCCAGGTTGTTCAGCTATAACTTAATATATTAGCGGTTTTTTCACACCTTTCAAAATTCAACCCGTGTATGGCGTATTTGGTTGTTTCCTAAATATGTCACGCATCGCATACTTTTCATACGTTTCTTAAAATAAAAGAATCTTATTATTGCTTGAAATTAAATTTTAACTGTATTTGTCTATAAATCATATAATATTTATAATTAATATGAATAAAAACATGGATAAAATACGTGTGTTGGTAATACCAGTTAAGAAATAGTTCTCACGCAAAAATATATTGAAATGAGTGCGCACGAATGCGGTGCGTTGTCCGTTTGGAGTAATTTTCTACACTTAGTGACGCCTTGTTTGCATGAGGTAGAGAAGAAGCCTGAAAGTAGGACATAGGCAGGGCTTCAGACAGTTTGGAAGTAACCGTGAATGGATACAATCGTTGGTTTTATTATCCGCAACTGACCGCAATGTGGAATTATTACCACAAATCGCATTTAAATGAGAGTATCATTGGTGGCTTGTGGCGCGCTCCCGGCTGTTGGAAACGGTAGCATCGCCGGGCGAAACTGTTTCTCGCGCGCTCCCACAGAGGGCAGCGCCAGCTTCGCTTCCACGAAGTTGGAAGTGAAAAGAGGGCGAGGAAGGGAGAGTGAACATGACGTCACTGACGCTGTCTGTCAAAAGGCACCGCCTCGGCCACGCGCCTTATTGGGCGAACGGAGCTCCTAAATGCTTTATCGCCCAGTAATAGCAGTTATTTCCCAGCGTTCAGCTGGAATACGTAGAGGAGACAGGACTGGGCCTTGGCTTGTGAAGTGGGAGTAGATTAGTGGGTGGGGTTTAGGCTGGTTCCAAAGCCGCCGGTTATTTTGGGACCCGAGCCCTCTCAGGAGAATGCACATCGCCCGGTGATTAACTTCGGCACGAAACATCGGATTAAAAACTCCTAAACGACTTTGGCTTGCCCAAAACGCGATCTTTTAAGTTTCTACCCTAGAGTAGATATTTGACCTTCTGGGCATGCAACGGGCTGAATCAGCAAGCAACCCCACGGGTTTATTTCGTTCGCTCGGCCAACATCCCCAGTTAGCTATCGTTAGTAAACACGCAATAGTTTTATTAACATGATCTGACGAACTCCTTACTGAAAGAAAGTATTTGTCAGTGGTCACAAAACAATTTAATGCTCACTAACGTATATTTATATTGAACAAAATGTTTATTTACGTGTTACGTAGTAAAGCATTTTTCTACAACCGGAAAGTACATCCATTATATTCCACGCATGCACGGTAGCGTATTGGAAGTGGCCACCTTCTGGTCTGACCACGACACCATATTTGTCTGTGTTTGTCTCCTTCTGGTTAGCAACTAATTCATGGGAGGGGATATTCTTACAAAATTAGGCATGGATTACGGAATTCCTTTATTCCAGGTACGTAAATGTTACTCGCAAAATTCTAGGAATTGATCACTATGTTGCCACTCCACCATCTTGCTCGGTGTTGATGCCATTCTCTTGAGCATGCAGGAAACACAAATTTAATAACATACACAAACGCCAAGGCCTGAACACTTCATCTCACGGAATGTTAACTCTATAGATTATCTGAGAAGACTGTTCACGATAACCCATGACACAGCGATGGAGAGTTTGGTATCTGCTCTCCATTAACTGAATAGCTCGATTTAAACTACGCAGCAACTCCTCTTCTCAGCTTGATAAAATGCTCTTAAATGAAATTAATAGGTTTGATTTCCGTTATTAAGAGTCATTATAATTCAATTTATTTCAAGCAATTGTAACCAGGATGTTACATGCAATAATACCATATGTTTATTTTTAAATGAAAATCATTTAAATGTGAAAATTTAAACAAATCTGTATTTCAGACAAGTAATCGGTTAGATCTTGGATTTCAACTTAGTTTGTTTCTGGCTGCACTTTGTTTTGTGTCATGGGTGCTTCAATACGTGCTTGAATTATGCTATTATTTAAAGCGTTTTCTTCAAATAATTTTACAACTTTGAGGAAGTACATCATCTCGGTTTCCAAGAATTGTGCGACCGACTTGTCACACGAACAACGCTCTCGCGATGCATTTCAATTGCATTGTTTTTCAACGCTGTACTTACCTCGACGCACATGAACAACTAACTTTCGTACTGCAAATCAATGCAATGACACGTCTTTAAGTGCAGAAATAACCCTTATTTATAAATTACGTGTAGTTGTTTCGTTATAGTGACAAAGAAGTTTAGTGTAGTTTATTGCTTCATTTATTGTCAGGGCTGAAGACACAGGACGATGACGTGCATCTGATAAGAAATATATACATACTAAACACAAGAGCTACAAGGATATAAGAGCCAAAAACTGGGTACTTCCAAACAATTACGCGTATGCTCTGACAAATCCTTTCGAAAAAATAGGCTATGATTGCGCCCAACAACTCTTTCAGCACCCCTTAATATACTGTCTGAATTGTCTTTTTATGGTATACTGAAAAGTTAATTCTGTCTTTTGTGTTGAAATCATTCCTTCTTTAGATGCGTTTATATTTATGAGGTCATCTTTTTTCTTCTTTTTTTTTTTCTACATTTATTAATAAACTTATCCTAAACAGTCTTTCTCTATTTCAACAAACTTGACACAAGCACTGTATTCAGTGCACTTATTCTTCGAAACAGGTGAACCTTTCGAGTGTTACGTTATACCAAACATAATCGCGGTATATTTTTCTTAGAAACGTGTTTCATTTGGTTTGGCTCGACAGAGAGGCTAGTGGTTCAATCAATACGATGAGTGAGTTCTGCTGTAAAACTACGTTTTAAACGCAGCACTGATTATCAAAATTCCACTACAATGTGCATTCAGCGTCTTGCATATGGGTTAGATAACTTCTCCACCTCATCCCTTGTGACAGTCCAAGAATAATGAGAGAGAGAGAGAGAGAGAGAGAGAGAGAGAGAGAAGTATCAGCTTAACGGCCTTTTCTTCAGTACAGATACTTATGATTCGCTTGCACTTCACGTGTCTACTTCTGCTGGCCGTTCAAATTATTTCGACCTCAGCATATTTAGATAGCAATTGTGACCCTATTGTACGCTTTCGCGGCGTAATTAAATACGAGTGAGACGGGAAATATAATTACAAGAAAAGTTCTACATACATGGTTGAATTTATTACCAGATATGTAATAAATGGTATGCTGAGAATTCCATGCTTCTTTTGCCAATGCTGCGAGTGTTTAATGACTTCGTTAAACTACCTTGTAAGAATAATTTATATGTCTTGGAAGAACAATTTATGTGCCGTACATTTGGATGCATGTGAGCTGAGCTACACTTGAAGAAAATTAAATGATCACATTTTTTGAGTAACGTTTGTAAAGGAAATCACTGTTACACTACTTTAATACTTGTGGTCAATATCAGAACACCTTTAAGGAACGTCAAAAAAGCGGTGATTAAGTTTAAAAATGTCCGTTGCTGTATTTATTGTATTAAATGGTATAACCATACGGATAATGCTTTCAACTTAACTTACACTAGTTCGTTTTTTCCAGAAAAGTAAAGTGATAACAAGTTATGTTAGAAGATACTTTAATGGACACACTTAAATAGCTTGTTGCTTGGTAACAATATAAGAAATCAGAACGTATACAAATGCACATATTCGCCTATTATTTATTCATACCTGCAGTTTTTAGCCTACGTTCCGGAGGAAGGAAAGGCTTATGAGATCACTGTCCTGTTTGTGTGTATGTGTATGTATGTAGGTGTCTGCGTGTGTGTGTCTGTGCGTGTGTCCCCTCTTTCACTTTTTGAAAACTTGAACTGAAATTCATCTGAATTATATTTTTCGAACGCGTCGGGCACATTATTTCAAAATGGCGACAATGTAAAATTTCGATGCGATATGTCATATCTCGGAAACCATTTCACCGATTTAAATCAAATTTCGTATACTAGCATAGCATCAAGTAATCATTAATTTTTGAGATGGATATTGTTGTTGGTCCTTCATGTTGTAAAATAGCACCAAATGAACAAATGGAGTTTTGACATATCTCGAAAACTATTAAACCTATTCTCATCTAATTTGTCAGGTATGTAACTCTATGATAGGCCAAGTAAATGAAAGTGATTTCGCTTGATTAGGTCCTCATTTTCAAAATTGTGGGCATACAAATTCTTTAGGATTATTCGGTATATCTACAATACCATTCAAACAATTTCAACCAAATTTTGTATACTGGTAGTATATGTTACAATCATCATGTATACCAACAAATAAACACTTTTGTCAGCCATTTTGCAATTTAGCACCATACGAATATATAATGTTACTTGTTAAATATCTCTGTAAAAAATTAACCGATTCTTGCCAAATTTGGGAAACAAGCAGTACTGATGCAGGTGATGTTACGTGATAGGTTTTCAGCATGCCAGACATTTATTTTTAGAATGGCGGCCTTATAGCAATTTTAGCTTTGAATGCTATATCGTCGAAATAAGTAATCAATTACAACATAACTTTGTATGTGGCAGTTCAACTGTATCCACACGGAGCATGTTTCGTCCACAATTTTTTAAGGAAACGACATGCGAATAAATAAAGTTTTTTTGATATCTTGGGAAACAATTGACCAATTCCTATAAAACTATTCAAACAAGTAGTATTGCGACAGATTATGCAAAATTGCATGTTTTAAGTACGTCAGACTCTTATTTTCAAAATTGCGGACATTTAGATACTTTAGCATTAAATAAATACCACATTTTCGAAAGCATTGAATCATTTCCAACTTATCGTTACATACTGGCAATAGATATTACAATTAGCAAATGTATCTACACGGAGCATCTTTTGTCCGTGAATTTACAAGAGAGCGCCGTGCAAATAAATTGAACCTAATTTAATGAATTTTTGACTTTCTATCTTAAACTTTTTTCAGTTAGCTTTTAATACTAATTTACTTATCTAAAATTGACATTTTTATACATTACGAAGCTGGTATGTAATAACTTAGAACATAGCATAATGAGATTTACATTAATAACATTTGATTTGTGCTACACGATTTTATTTATGAAACAACAGACAAACCGAGGTATAACTCACAGTAGATTTCTTACTCGACACCACTTTGTCAAAACAAGCAGCGCGTGCAAAAGACGTAAGTTGATTATCATGAGAAAATTTGTTTAAAACTAAATTGTTTTTAAAGTATAACTAGAATTGTTTATCTAACACGTTTTGTAACTAGTACGTAATTAAGAGTATGCATGATCTCTGTATAGTAAGTTTTGCTACAAGACACCGTGCTACTGAAATCATCTGTGAACGTTGTTTGTGTAACATACTCACCAGACATTCCTCAAAAGGAACTGTAGGCGATGGAGGTCACAGAAATACTTCCTTAAAAAACTACAGCATAAATTACATATAATTGTACACATGTATGGAAGAAGCAGTCATAAGATTATTTAAATAACTTTAAAATATAAGTCTTTCCTTTTTTAGAACCTACTTTCAAGGATACAAAAACGTGTTGCAATTAAGATGGACTGTTAGCAGTCAACAGGTTTCGTGTTACATAGAAGTAGTGCCTTAAACTAAATTTAGTTACCGCATACGTTGATATTTAATCGATATACAACCAACCACGTTGACAATACTGTTTTGCAATTTTCCATGCAAGAATCTATTTTTGTTTTGTTTTCGACAAATTCGCTTTTCATAAACATGGACGTATACTGCAAAGTTACACTGAGAAAAATGTTTTGTTGAATTAAACTAAGTTTGGCGCAACCAAATAAAGTGTTTTGTATAGGGGCATTTAAATACGTATTTTGTTGCTGAAACCAAATAAACTTTGGTTGCCCCAAACACCAAAGCTTTCATTTGTGCAACTAAAGATTTGTATAGCTGTACGTACTTTAAACAGTTTCGGTTATAGTGAAAAAAAACATAGAAATTATCAGGATTTCGAATACGGAACATTTTCGCCTGAACGCTAGACCTTAGCGAAACCGTGGCTAACGTGTTAACTAGCAGAGGAGGAATTTTTTAAATTACGTAAGACATGTAGGTAAAAAAAATGTCTTCAGGTTTTGCAGTTCTACTGTTTTGTTTTCAATTTAACAAGCTTCACTCGCACTAACAACCACATTTACTGTCCTAAGTGTCACAAATATTACAAACAAACTCTCGAACTGTAATTATCATCGAAGTTCATCAAATTACACGACTACTCCACAGCCAACCGTATACATATTGATATTGTTGCCCCTACAAATTATGCAATATTAGGTGTAAGATTTTCCAGGTATACAAATGTTTATTTTCTCCAAACGAAATATTGATTTGACTCTACAATGATAGGCTTATTTATTTATAACAATCTTGGTAACCAAACCGAATGGTTTAATGTACTTGCATATTGATTATGTTGGAACTACCAAATAATTGTTGGCTTAACAAATATTTTTTGAATTATTTATTTCATTTAAAGAATCAACAGCAGATTAGTTGAGAACAGAATTGTTTCCATAATACAATTTCTTTCAAGCAAATATTTAGTATCTGTAACTAAATTTCTCTTTCAATGTATATTTATCTCCCAAGCGTATTGTTTACACTTACATTTAAAATTTTCCATTTTTCTGTCCTATCACAAAAATTGTTAATCTATAATCGCTCAAATACGTGTGAATCATATACAGACTCTGAAAATATGAAATGTGATTTTAAAGTTATTGTTATATTACGGAACCCTTAAGCCGAAAAATTAATTTGCTACTATGTTATTTCTCTTCGCAGAAATTCTTCGCTTCGGGTCACATGTTTCTTTGAACATAATTGCGTTATTCTTATTTTTCGTCATTGTAAGGCAATGGCATTGACAATTTAATCATTTAACTGCCCTAATTATTACTAAACTCTTAATCTAAATCATTAAATAGTAGGGCAACAACACTTTCGGAACTTAAAAGCGTTAAAATTAGGTATATTTGAAGTGAACACTGTTCACACCCGAAGATCATATATCTAGACAAACGTTGGGAATATTTATTAATTTACGTATATGATCATATTACTAGGTTTTAGCAGGGACAACATTACAATCTTCAGTGTGCTTGTGGATAATTGTGCTATAGTAGCCCAATCCACATCGGCGAAAAAACTCTAGCATTCACATATTGCCGTTTACGCTGAGGACTGGGAATCACCTCCAAAAAATTTAGACCTTCATTTCGAAATTTTTTTTGTTACCCAAAATCCCTTGATATTTTTGGTTTGGATCTATAGCTACCCCGTGTGCAAAAATACTGTTATTGGCTTCCACTGTTCGCATATGCAGTGACGTGTGAAATCGTGGTTCTAGCCTTGTCATTTGACCATTCGCAGCATTCCCCTTCACAGGTGCACTGTAAAAAGAAATATGTGGCAACTTTATGTAATTAATTCTTCAGCCTGTTGAGTAATTTAATTATACGGTCTCTCAGAATCAAAATATCCGACAAGTGATCCTCTTTCTTTCAAGATGCAATTGTCTTGGGGGATTGCAAACTGAATACGGTGCTCTCTTTCAAATGTCCTTATCCCATTGGTCTTGTGGTGTTCCTTGTGGTCTTTGACGCTCTTATGGACTCCACACTAGATAAAACTTGGTTTATCTGTCATTATTCCTTCTAGCAGAACATCATACCCACTGCCATTTCCGGGTATAAACTCTTTCGATAACGTCCAACGCTTTTAAAATTCATAATTGTAATAATACTGTAACACCTAGTGTTGATGTGTGTGACTGTACAGATTACAATATTTTATAAAGTGTCGTGATGGGAAATATTATCAGTTTACTTTTCACTACTAACACTGAGTTCCGACCTGGAGTTTTTACACTGAAAAGCCAAAAAAACCTGGCATAGGTTTGCGTATGCAAATAACAGAGGTATGGAACCAATCAGACTAACGCGATGCGGTCGGCAGCTAGATCGGTTACTGCTGCTACAATGGCAGGTTATCAAGATTTAAGTGAGTTTGAAGGTGGTGTCATAGTCGGCGCACGAGAGATGGGACATAGCATCTCCGAGGTAGTGATAACATTAGGATGTTCGCGTACGACCATTTCACGAGTGTACTATGAATATCGGGAATCCGGTAAAACATCACATCTTCGACATCGCTGCGGCCGGAAAAAGATCGTGAAAGAACGGGACAAACGACGACGGACGAGAATCATTAAACGTGACAGACGCGCAACCCTTTCTCAAATTGGCGTAGATTGGATTTGTGGACTGCCCTGCAGGATGCGAATTGCCTCATGCATACCTTCAGACATTAGTCGAGCCCATGCCACATCGTCTTGCGGCACTTCTGCGTGCTCTGAGGGCCCTAAACGATATTAGGTAGGTGTACCAGTTTTTTTGGCTCTTTAGTGTATATACCCGGCTCATGAGGACAGAATTATTTAGTAGCAATGTAACACCACTTACACATGTCTCACTATGAATATGCGTCTCTAGAATGTAGGTCACAAACGGTCGCAGTTGTCTGGAAAAAACAAACTTGTACACCGGGAATAAATTAAAATCAATCTGCCGCAAGCTGCAGAAATGTAAATACCCACAGAGACTGAGGAAAATATGTACAATTTAATTTCAACGAAAAATGTTGAGTTTATTTGAATTGTACATAAAATTTCTGTGCGTACACATACCTGCCATAAAAAAAAATTATTAAACAACAGTAATTGAAATGGTAGCCTCCACATATAAGCAAACATTAAATAATTAAATACTACATGTGTTGAAACATTGGAAATAAATCTGCTCTACATTATCAGATTAAATAGCATTTTAAAAGCGTTACATCGTATGTCACCAACTCTTTTCTCATTTCTCTTTGTAAAAAGCTCTTCACGTACTTGGTAGGAAGTTTTTAAGTATCCCTCTTATGACTAGAAGCAGAATATTTTACTTGGCTAGACAATAACCACCATATTTCAAATATTTGAAAAGCATTTCAGTTCAGACAATTATATAAATATGCTCTAATATATTATGGCATATTTTTCTCTTTTTTCATATTAATTTTTTTTTTCGTTTAAAACAATGGCTTATATTAGTAATTTTATGATGGCTGTACACTGCTGACCCGACACTGTACAAAGGGAATTTTTTTAAGTAAAACATATATTGTGTTTTAATTAAACATTGTTAAAAAAATTATAATTTTATATATTATTTCATTAGAAAAATTTCAATTCCCAGTGTTGGCATTACAGTGGTCATATAACGTTGGCCAAACTTAACAAAAAGCACCAATTACCAACCTTTGTGTTCACAAAATTGGCACGATATATAACCACTTAAATATATTTCAAAGAAAAAGTATCTCATATCATGAAAACAATCGTATTTCACAATACTTCGTTTACTGGGAAAATCAAAATTTTTACACGTAAATTTGGTTTCATTTTACTGGCTTATAAGAGTTTGAATAATTTTGGCACAACAAAAGTATACATACTAAATTCCCACAGTATGTTTTCCAACCAATAACCAGCACATGTCCAAAAGAGTAAATGTTAAAGAAGACATGGTTTTTGTGTTAAAAAACCACTGTTTTTAAGAAAACATGTTAACTGGCTATATATTATTTGAAATAATGACAATTCTAATGTTGTTATAATATATGTTACATGTTTTGTGCCAAACTTATCATTATATACCAATTACGAATCGGGGTGTTCTCAACATTGACGCTACATATAACAAACTAATTATATTTTAAAAAGATAGGATCTTAGGTGTCGAAAAAACTCGTAGATAATAAAGTACAAAAAGGGGCGTGGTTTACAAACAGAAAATTTGTTACACAACTTGACATAAAGTGTTGGTTGTTCAATGTTAGCAAACAGAAAAATTCACATTAATTACCAATGGCTTCTTTACCAACTTGTTACCAACAATCAATAAGCCAGTTAAATGTTAAAAAATAATACGCTTAGAGTAAGTGCTGGAAATCCTGATTTACGGAACTCATTGTCTGACTGGTGATAAATACATTCAAAAATGTTTGATAGTAGAAAATTTTAGTTGGCATATTACTTGAGCCAAAGCGGCATTAATGTACAAGTTCCAACATGTAGCTAACCTTTCAAACCAAATGCCAACCCTTGGGCCAATGTGTGCTGCAAGTAGGGATTGCCATCACCACAACACCCATTATCACTATAATAATCCCGATAATCACAGTAAGAACAACATTTACCAAAACCACCACCTTCATCACAACTACCACCAACACCACAACGACAAACACGACAACGACAAACACCACAACCACAAACACCACAACCACCACCAACACCACAACCACCACCAACACCACAACCACCACCAACACCACAACCACCACCAACACCACAACCACCACCAACACCACAACCACCACCAACACCACAACCACCACCACCATCACAACAATCACCTCCATCATTGTGACACAATCATCCAACACCTAACAATGATCTTCTCGATCACCACCAATTTTACGTGTTACACCTTTATTTGTTTATGACATTCTTTTTTCTAATAACTTTTTCTTATTATTGGCCCTACTAAAATGTCGGTAAAATATTATTTAAAATATACTAAGTTTGATTCAGTTTGTAATCATCCTGTAGCCATTACACTGAAAAATTTTTTGTTGAATCAAACAGAGTTAGTTGGGCACAAAAATTTATGGTTTGTAAAAGGGCAATGTTATATTTTGCTGTATAAACCAAATTCTTTTGTATTTCTTATTTGATTGCCCCAAACTTAAAACTCGTTGGTGCAATTAAATATTTGTCTAGCTCTACGTTCATTAAAAGGTTTCGGATAATACAAAAAACCGTAGCCTGTACAAGATCATAACCTAGATCTTTGCGCCCTAGTGCTAAACCTTAGAACCCTCAGTTAAAGTGACCACTGCAGACATTGGAATGATTAAAATAAATATATTCCTTGTACTGGACAACCTGCATAAGTAAACACTTCAAATTTTATAACTGTACATATTAATTTCCTCTTTAATAGGATATTTAAAGCATTATTAATCATCAATAAGTGTACTAATAAAAAGAAGTTACTGATGTAATTATTAAGCCTACTTTCCTCAACATAGGTACAATTAGTTTTAAATGTTATTAAAAGCTTAAATAGTAGGTAGGGCTTGACTTCTCTTTGAACGCAATAGCATTAGAAATTAAACCAGAAACGTTTGCAAGAGTAGTGAAGCAATTACAAATACACACATGTCTTACCCGTGACTCGAACACAGAAAACCTAGTACAATAATCTAGCACGCCATGCACTGCATTATGGAGGTCGGATTCAGAGAATGAACATAAGATATAATGAGTCTAAGGTTCCGAATGATAGGGTTTCCTAACCTACAACATTTTGAGAGCCATAGTTTTGAAAATAAGTGGCTGCGACACTTACTATGTAAGTTTACATGACCTACCTTATTGCTACTTGTGTGGAAAAATTTGGTGTAAATCGGTTGTTGGTCGCTGAGATATAGGATAAAAACTTTATTTTCTTATTTCCTCTTAACGTTCAAAATTGCCAAACAAGAGGCATTTATACTATGCGTATAATGTATACTGTCTACATACAAATTTTGGGTTAATTTGGTAAAATTGTTTCATATACATGGAAAACATGCCTAAGTTGTCCTTGTTTCATGCACTTCTGTAGATTTTATGGTGTGCACAATTTGATACAAATTAGTTCAAATGTTCCGGTGTAAAATTTGGTAGGAATCGGTTGATTAGTCCTTGAGATATGGCATAAAAAATTCCATAATTTCCTTATCGCGATCTTCAAAAATGGAGGAAAAAAGAGTAATGTAGTAGCACAATCGATGATTGTATTCTTCTTATATATACAGGGGATGGACAAAATGGCAGGTTATCAAGATTTAAGTGAGCTTGAACGTGGTGTTATAGTCGGTGCACGAGAGATGTGACAAAATTTGGATTTTCGCGTACAACCATTTCACGAGTGTACCGTGAATATCGGAAATCCGGTAAAACATCAAATCTTTGACATCGCTGCGGCCGGAAAAAAAAAGTTTACGGAAAAAAATAATTTGTAAAAATTATTTCAATTAATTTAAAAGAACAGCTGAAAGGTGATGTAAATATTTAAAAAAGCTACTTAAAAAGCAACTTTTTTACGCAAACATAAAAGTCGAAAAGTTATAAAGTTAATAAAATTAGTTTTTTTATTAAAAGTATTAAGCACCTAAAAACACTGGGGGTAGAGCCACTGGAGTTATAAAACTGTTGCTAAGATAAAAACTTAGCCATTGTTGGGTTATAGAACTAAACAAAATTAAGAAAATTTTAATTAAATTCCTTTATAACGATTATTAATGTAATACAGAGATTAAATAAATAAAAAAAAGCAAGGATATATATATTGGTAAAATTTAAATGCAAATGAATTTTATTTAAATGAAGATCTATCTTGTAAACTAAGAAATATATCAATGCATCCATAACAAAGAAACTCACTTCAAAGAACTACCTAATACAATATATGATCACAAATGTATATATATATATGTGTACATATATATGTTTGCAATCGAAAGTATATGGAGTGATATAGTTGGTAATGTTTTGTATTTTGTAATGCAGCTCCCAATGGTTTCATAAATGTAATATATTAAATACATCAAAATCGACTGATTAAAAGAAAACATATGTTTGAGAAAATTCTGTCTCCATATAATTGGTGGCAGTNAAATTTTAATTAAATTCCTTTATAACGATTATTAATGTAATACAGAGATTAAATAAATAAAAAAAAGCAAGGATATTTATATTGGTAAAATTTAAATGCAAATGAATTTTATTTAAATGAAGATCTATCTTGTAAACTAAGAAATATATCAATGCATCCATAACAAAGAAACTCACTTCAAAGAACTACCTAATACAATATATGATCACAAATGTATATATATATGTGTACATATATATGTTTGCAATCAAAAGTATATGGAGTGATATAGTTGGTAATGTTTTGTATTTTGTAATGCAGCTCCCAATGGTTTCATAAATGTAATATATGAAATACATCAAAATCGACTGATTAAAAGAAAACATATGTTTGAGAAAATTCTGTCTCCATATAATTGGTGGCAGTNGAAATACATCAAAATCGACTGATTAAAAGAAAACATATGTTTGAGAAAATTCTGTCTCCATATAATTGGTGGCAGTACCAAATTTTGAATAAAGTAAATATCAAGATAATATGATAAAAAATATAACCATTTTTGTTTATTCACGTAAAAATAAAACGTCAACAAATCACTGAGATGTAATTACTGCTACACAACATTAAAAAATATGTATTAATTATGTATTATTATAGTTTTCATGGTAAGAGTACTAAATACAGATTTCATAAAGTAATTCAGCAAAATTTAGGTCTCTTTAGGTGGAATTTGAGGTAGATTTTCAGCTGTCAATCTAAACAAAATGTGTTAATGCTAAAAATATATGCTTCAACATTCAATGGTAGGAAATTGGAGATCTTTAAATAAATTGGGAAGCATTAAAAATTTTAAATTTTTATATTTATAGTCCAACAATTAGTTGTCCTTTTGAATTATTCCCTCTAAATTAAAATACCGATGAAGAATTTTTCAGTACATCAAAAAGTTTATGTTATTTAAGGTTATAGCATTTGGCCGATAACATACAAGTAAGAATTTTGCGAAAGTAGGAAAACATCTCCATTTATATTGCATTAATTATACACGCAGATAACTTATTTGGTGTGACAATACATATTACGTGAAATTTTAAATAAACCTGATATCTCAGAAACTTGTCAAATTTCTCACCCACATTTTACATGCAAGCAGTACTATAAAATCCCACCAAAGTATCAGTTTACAAGATTTCGTCGTTAAGAGCTGCCGAAATCTCTCCACACCGCCATATAAAAATTTTTATTAATTCGGTTGTTACTTCAACAACCCAAAAAAAATTTCAATCATTTACGTTTCACAATAAAAATATTACAAAACATACACAATAACACCACTGCGTTGAAAATAAAGTTAAGATTATTTTACCTACAAAATTGTTAAAGTTTAACATCATTAGCCAGGAGAAAGAGTATTATCACTTCTTGTGGAAAAAGCATGCTTAGATATGGACTTGAATCCTGATCCTCCTATACATGTCTTTGAGTACCTGATAAAAACAACTTAATTTTATGTTTAGAGGAAATAAGACTAGTAAGTCATATAGATAACCACTTCCGTATTTTTAAAAAATTATGACTCTCAATGTTTTGAACGCGAGGTAGAACTGAAGGTTTTTATACTCTAGTTAACGACACATAATAAAGATATATTTTATAAAAATAAATAGCACTGTTTTTTATTAATTCTACTGATTATATATATATATCACTGTTTATGTAATATACACTCATAATTTTTNAATAGCACTGTTTTTTATTAATTCTACTGATTATATATATATATCACTGTTTATGTAATATACACTCATAATTTTTCAAACACATGCTTCAAATCGTAATTTTATCCCTCACGATTGTCGTTTAATATTGTATTCAAATTTATTTTACTTGTCACGAGATAGTTTATTAAATAATAATATTTAATGTGAATTAACTCTATGAAATAAACTCTGGAATTTGTATAGCTCATTTTAAATGAGTGTGTGCATAAAAATATTTTNCGTGAATTAACTCTATGAAATAAACTCTGGAATTTGTATAGCTCATTTTAAATGAGTGTGTGCATAAAAATATTTTTAGTAAAAAAATACACTTATATAAGGTTTTACAAATACCTTATAAAATTTAAAACAGATTTCGAATCTAATGAATTTTAAACGGGACCTGTGTGGCTGTGGCTAGTGATATTTGGCCAGACTCGGCAGTGCTCGGCAGTGTTCGGTCTACTTGGAGAACCACCCGTTTACTTCAACATGGGATTTACGAAAAAACCGAAAGGTGCACAGTTGTTACGCTCACTAACCCTATGTACATAACCATCCGTTTATAGCTGGTGACCATATTGGTTTTATAGATAGAGGATGTGCCAAATCGATAATTATTTTTGCAGTAGTCAGTGTACCTGCATGTAAAACTAATATGATGTAAACTTTTTGTTTATTATATTTATCGGCTTTAATATAACCTAATTTTCAACTTTAGTGTAATTGGAAAGCGATTTTTTTTTTTTTTTTCGTTTTCAACCAGTAACGATATAATTTCTATTTACAAAACAATGGAAAGAAAAAAAATTCTGTTGTATTGATATGTTCATATCAATTGAATATGAAATCCTGATATTTTATTTATTTAAATGAAAAATTACCCGATTTAAAACTTTTTTTTTAATTTGTACGAAAATATACACATATTATTTCGGAACGCTGCAGAGGTCTCTATTTCAGTTACTACATACGCATAAATATACTACCAAATATTAATGTTTTACCTGTATATATATATAAATATATATGGATAAATCTTTTCGAGGCGAATCCACACATGGCATCATAACTTACTAAACACTCAAGCAATCAGCTTCGATACACTCACTCGATGACATATCAACATTTTCTCTGCAGTCATACCAATGTTATAAAGATATATTGTTACAAATTAAGTACGTTAGGTATTACATTTCCGGTATCCTCTTTTCAATCCGAATTCTTACGCGAAGTCAGAATGTGCAAATCATTCATTTCCCTATATGCCTTTCATTTGCTCGACTACTGCACAGGCATAAATATGATACACGAAAATTTTTAATCATGAGTATGTGGTGTATGTGTGACAAAATCAAGCCTATTACACGAGTAACGACCACTCTGCCTAAGTTATGTGTTATGAGTCAGTATCTACGGACTATTTTGTAGGCGTAATTGATTGGCATTCGCGAACCATCGAAGTTTGGCATTGGAGAGATAAATGTCACGCTGACAGGATTTTCCAGAAATGTACAATAAAGAATATTTGCGAGTTTTAGGCGGCAGATATAGGGGCCAGAGTGATATCGAAATTTGGAACTTTTAGCGATGATATTACATGATATTATGATTTTCAAGGTTCTCATACGTCCTGATAGTAAGCTATTAGCAATTTAACGGATAAGCTATGTGTAAGTAGAGGTGCTGACATTGCCGCACCCTACATTCTCCAGACAGTTCTCCTTACGAAAATAAAATAATCACTGATAAGGTAAATTCTATAAACGTTGCGTTGTAAAATTAGCTTGAAACTGTCGTGTCTAAAGAAAGTTGCCACGTCGGTAACAGCTCTTCGTTAGATAGCGCAGTCTCCGAAATGCCGCAAATAATACATTAAGAATCAGAAGAATTTTTCGAATCTTTCAAAGTTTACTGCCACCATTCTCGTGAGATTCTCTAAATATAAGACAAATTAAGCCAAATATTGTCCTTTGTGATTTCATAACAATATTAATATTTCATGTGCAACAATTTATTTGATTAATTTTTATTAATGAGTATTATTATTTTTATGGGCTTACAGAAATTATAAATCATACTACTACAAGGTAAAAATAAGAAACCTCTTTTGTTATTGTTTTCAAAGCTCACCTTTATTATATAAGTAGTTATGGCGTGAGTCGCATCCAGTGCTGATTTACTTAAAAAAAAACCTGCATGAAAGCATTGTAGACTGTGAGCTCAATGGTCGTGAGTTTGATTCCAATTCCTTCCACATAAATTTGCTTATTGTGAAGTAATGCTAAATATAACATATGTGAAGAGAGAAAAAATAATTTACTTGGGAGAAATAGTATAATTTTTGTTTTTAGAAATGCATGGCAAGCTGCTTTTAAGTGGGCCCGAAGTAGCCAATGGCTGCGTGGTAAGTGGTGAATAGCTAAGCAACAAGTGGCTTGCCAGCAGTTTACTGATGACAGATGGTAAACTTATGGAAGGTCAGAAGCAGTAAGCCAGTGGACCACTGCTGCCACTCATGGCGCTGGCATGCCTGGGCTATAGTTGGCTACGCAGAAGCGGGCCGCTTATGGGCAGACTATATGTTGCTACACGGAGGTTAACTGAACAGTGTATCGGATGGGGTCAACTACATACAACCGTCAAGAGGCATAATGTGAGCCACAAGCATCTGTGGGTGCACTACAGAGGTTGACTGATTACCTACATCTTCTGTGGGCTTCTCGTGAACAAGCAGGCTTACGTAAGAGAGTCAACTAACGTTTATTACTTGGGTGGCGACGTCCCACCAGGCGTCTCCCAGCATCATCTCAAATGTGTTCGATCGTATTTAGGACCTGGGACAGTGCGGCGAACATCTTCACTCGCCAACAGCTCAGCGACAGCAGTTGTGCGATGAGGTGTGGCGTGTTTGTCTGTGAAGAGTAATTCGAGGGACCACAGCACCAAAGAAGAGGCGCACGTGAGGGAAGGGATCCTCGGTACAATAGCGGTCACCAGTGATCGAACATACTCGGAAGATGTGAAGCACTGTGCGGTCTCCAAACGTTATGCCTCCCCAGACGTGAAGTCTGACATCTGCAGACCGGTCCCTTTCGACGACGCTGGAGGGGTGATTACGTGTTCCCCACTATCCCCAGATGTATAGACGTCCAGAATTTTTAGCGAGACTCCATAAGGATAACTCGACCCATAGATGAGCTCCCCAGTACCTGTGATCCCAGCACCACAACAAACGCCATCGCCGATGGTAGGTGTCAATGGCGCTCATTGTACTGGTCACCAAGCGTACAGACCACTTGTTTGAAGTCTCCTGGCTACTGTCACGCTATGTCAGGCGTCCCGTGGTGCGTTGCATGTGTTCTGTCTGCCAACGATCTATCCTCGTCTGTAGGACAATTTACCGATCCTCCACCAACGTGGCTGCTCGCGAACGATTGCTTCGTTCCTGTCGTTCTAAAAGCCGCACGAACTCGTGACACGATGTGTGCAGTTCCGAGCACCTTGACCACACTAGTAACACTTCTATTTTCTTCAGACTTACCTATTATTCTACCTCGGGTAAAGTAATCCAGTTGTTGTGTGACCATGTCTGTCATCAGACAGCAACTAGACTTCCTTCAACTCAATGTGCCGTGTGCAATGGCTTCCAATGCAGTTCCGAACGTACCACCGCGTTCTTACTTTATGTCCTTCGCACACGCCCACACAACTCCATGCTGCGATTATGAGCACGCCATACCTTACCAGAACCTAGGCGATCTTTTGACTCGTTCGTGTATCGGCTGGTTCTGCTTGCTCGTTCCACTGTCATATTTAATTGTCCACTTTTTTCCTTAAATATATGTACACCGATTTAATATTACTAATAATAGACTCTGCTCGTTTATACGTTCCGAAGTAAACGAGCTCTTGATTTAACGAGTAAACAATTAAGAATATTTTTAATTAAATGGACGATGGCATTTTGTGGTATCCACTTCGGCAATGCCATCAGAATTATTACCAGCACGAATGTAATCTATCTCCATACGTACACAACTCAATCTTTCGTAGAAGTGTATAGCTACTAGATTTTTTCTCCGATCCCGTACGGCGTATCCTATTCGGTGTCAAAACTATGTCAGCAAATATCTCACAATATTATAAGCAATATATAGTATCAAAATTTCCAGTATTCTCATTGGAAACCTTGAGTTCTGTGTAACTTTCCAACATAATTCGCAGTTTTCGAGGAGACCACTAAATAGCATTTGCCTACTGCGTATCTAAGAGGAGCGGCAATTCTTTCGCGCGTGGCGGGAGCGCGTGATGCATATTTTCGTATTCGAACAGAGAAGTTCGAGATCCACTGCTGTTCAGTGAAGGAATGTCGTCCTTTCATCCCTGGCGTCGGTTGTATTTCCTTCATCTAACGCCCCTCGAGAAATGATTATTTACGTCTCACCAGCAGAGAACTTGACGTCAGCTTTGCGGCGAGCCAGGCACGATTATTTACTCGGCGTGTCAAACTTTCTTTGCACTGTGGTAACCAAACGGGACTTTATCGGGTTTTCTATGTAGCGTGTCTGTCTTCTACTGCTGACAGTAATAAAACAATCACGGTCTCTGTATTCTTGGCTAAAATTTAAATCTCCGAACTGGTCTCACTCTGCTATCAGTGGCATATGTATACCTTCCATTCAGGACCACTTCTTGCTCAGAATACTTTAATAGTTATGTGAGGCGCACACATTGTTTTTCATAAATGCGTATACTTTATGTGAATATGGATTTTTCCAGAACGTCCGACGATATTGTTAAATTTATTCCAGTGGTGGGTGGCGTTAGGAACAAATTCCGTGCCATTAATATAGTCTGCTTTACACACACCAAACCCGACCCTCTTCACAAAAAAAAATTGCTATGCGAAGAAATAAACAGNCCCCCCCGGCCGACAACCCTCTCGCCGTTCGCAAAGAACAAAAGTTAGTGAATTCATGGGTTTTAATTTGCTATCTATGAATATTTCTTGTGTAAAATATTTACATGTACAACTGCCTTCATATTTAACTATGTATATTAACTCCAAAGTGACATCCTTCACTGCTTTATAGGCTATACCATAAAAAATAACGGTTTCTTTAAATTAAAATTCTTATCAATATTTTATTACATAATTAGTTTCCCTTGATAATTTTAGTACCCATTGTTTGGACAATAAGCGAACAGCCAAAAATGCATGTTGAACGAATTTAGCCAAAACGCCTGTTAGTCAAAACGCATTGTAGACCAAACGCTTGTGAGCAAAATTACTTTTAGGCAAAAAGGCTATTAGGCTAGGTCCCTCGTAGGCTAAACGTGTTTTTGTTAAACGACTGCCTGGAAATTTGGCGACGTTCGTAATTATTTAGGTTAAACGACTTGTATGTGAAACGACTTTAGGAAAAACATATGTTATGCTAAACTGCTTTAGCAAAACGCCGGTCTGGGAATTTTGGGATGCTCTTGAAATTTCGGTTGAACGCCTTTTGGGCAAAACGAGTGTTACGCTCTGACATTAAACTACAAACTAGCTCAAACGTCAGAATGTAATGGAATTGAGAAGTTACTGGAATTCTCGTTATACAGTTTCAACAATCGACCCACAGCATACACACTCAACAGTAATAAGAGAAGTTTTAACTTTTAAATTACTTTTACTTTAAAATATGTCACTTTTTTCAATAATGGTTAGGTAAATTTTACCCTGTGTTTCTCTGTTCCCGAGAAACTCATCTCACTCTACCAGGCAGGCGAAGAAAGTTTGTGTTTGGTTTCTTGTTTCAACTTAGATTCAGAACGAAACGGTATTATGTAACATCAGTTCAAAACGCACAGAATCCGAGCCACTCATACGCAGAATTTGGTTGTCTTAGCAATATTATAAGCTTAAAAATTAAAAATTCTCAACGTTTTTCTATTCAAACAACGAAATCCCTATACCGTTTTTATACGTGGTTATGACGTCCGGTAGGTTCTCGGGTCTACGTTTATAGGTATTAATAGTAACTCAATTAAAATCTGTAGTTATTTGCATAAGCGACTTAAGAGCTGGTTTTATAATTTATATTTGTAAACGATAAATACTAATAAATTACTGAAAATCTAACTAATTGAGTTTAATTTATTTTCGAATGTAATAACCGATTTCCCCCCTAGTAAGTAACATGCAGAAAAATCGAGATTCATTTTTGATAAGCGACGGAATGAACAGAAATTTACCATACACACTACAATGCAAACATTTTAAAAACAGGGAACAGAGCGGTAAAAAATTAACCTTGACATTCACGACTAAGCTTCCTTTATCGAAACACCTAGCAGCTAGGTAACATAATATAATTATATGGATTTTTATAAAATATTTTGTCTTATTTAACTGTACGAATAAACCCAATGGTTCAATATTTTAGAAAAAAGAATATTTACTGGTTTTTTGCACAGAGTGTAGCAGCTTTGAAATGCCGACAAAAATATAAAGGTTAGCGTACACTACCCATAATTAAATATCGTAAAGAATTAAACTAATTACACGCGTTTTAATACAGAACATATATAAAAGTTTGGGTTTTAGATTTCTGAATATAGGTCTGCATTCTAGATATATCAATAGCTGTAATATTAGTTGGGATTGAACGGATATTTAGAAGTTTTTTTTTTAATTATGGTAACAGAAACGGGAAATAATGACGTTAAAGTTTCTNTAGGTCTGCATTCTAGATATATCAATAGCTGTAATATTAGTTGGGATTGAACGGATATTTAGAAGTTTTTTTTTTAAATTATGGTAACAGAAACGGGAAATAATGACGTTAAAGTTTCAAAGAACATAAATATGTATTTTAAAAAATTTATGCATTATTGTTATTAGTTTTTATTAATAAATTGCTTTTAATTTCCTTATAATCAATAAACGTATGTATAAACAAACGTCTAACTTTTAAATTCTAATCCTTCGTATGTAAAAATTTTAAAAACCTAAAGAATTTGGACGTTAAGTACTTTTTAATGAGAAATAATAAATGCATGTATAGCATGAATGCTGATTAAATGTCAATAACTTTGGTAAACAGTGAATTATCTTCACTTTCCTCAGCGTAAAGAGAGAATTTGACTGGCTATGGCAAATAAATAATGAACTTGGTAGTTCTATGCAAATGGCCGTAGCAAAAATTACAAACTCTCTCTTATTTGTGATTCTTCCGTTTACCATTAATCTGAGCTGCAGATTAACTCTTCGTTTACTAGTAGCATAATTGCATAATTTTAACACTCTGCAGATACAAAATTAGAGAATTGTGACTATGAAAAACGAAAGCAGAATGTTTGTAGTTGTAACTGTCCTATAGAGGTGAAACGTTTCAAAAGTTTTAATACACCGTCAATAGGAAAGTACAAGTAAAAATTATTATTATAATTGTTTCGTCTTTCCTCATAAATTTTATACGCTAATTTTGTCAAGCTGTCTCTGAAATAAAAAAAAAAGTTTCCACTTTGTACATATTTGTCGGCACATCCCAAGCTATCATGGCAGCTCTGCTGAGCATTTCTGCTATGTTCGGAAGCTGTACGTGTACCTATCAGATGTTGATTCGGACAAGAATTGCTGCCACGTTATTATTTACTTAGACGTTATATCTCTGCAACAAATAATACAACATGAATACAGACAAACTTATTTATTACCATGTGCACAAAATACACACTTGTTAGTCAACCACGCTGATGCAAATCACTTAAATGATAAAACTCAAAAATCGCATCATCAAAATAATTTCTCAACGAATTGCCACAACGTTTTTCTTGGAAATGGTACTGTGGATGGCTAGCTGCAATTTTTGAAATATACACTTTCTTCAAAATAAGTCTTCAGTTTTTAATGCTTAATGCCGCATTATGCATTAGTAATTTTAAAGTAATTAAATTTAGTTTGCTGACATACCAATTGTGTGTATTTAATTCCCTAAGATAAAGCTTATATTTTTTCCATTTCTTACCAAAGTGCCACTAAAACTATCACATTACACTCCGGTTTCTCAGTTTCTGAAAATATTACCAAAATTACTTGCATATATTTGTCGAATAAAATATGATCTATTGATGTTAGTAACTTCTTGTTGTTAAATAGTCCATGTGGGTAAAAAAAAAAACAGTTATGCTTTCACCTTTACCCTATTGATTTACTTTGACCAGAGGTAAAACTGAAATGNACATTACACTCCGGTTTCTCAGTTTCTGAAAATATTACCAAAATTACTTGCATATATTTGTCGAATAAAATATGATATATTGATGTTAGTAACTTCTTGTTGTTAAATAGTCCATATGGGTAAAAAAAAAAACAGTTATGCTTTCACCTTTACCCTATTGATTTACTTTGACCAGAGGTAAAACTGAAATGNGTGGGTAAAAAAAAAAACAGTTATGCTTTCACCTTTACCCTATTGATTTACTTTGACCAGAGGTAAAACTGAAATGTATGTTCTGTAGGCTCCAATAATTCGAATAAGCTTAGAATTTCATTGTTTTCTAATAAAGAATTTGCAAAAATAACTAATTTAATAAATGCTGATATTTATATCAAAATCTCTTGTTCCGGTTGCATATGGTCGAAAATATGGTAAAGGAAAATTGCGTTGTTAGTGTAACTTAGAAGACAGCATGTATTCTAGACAAAGCGTTCTGCTCCTGTGCAAAAATACATGCATTTTGAATATCACGCATCTAAATGCAAGCCGGAACATAATGTGAACGCTACAACGAGCCCGTGAGAGGTCCTCCAACGCAGTAATGAGAACTAATGACTGCCGCCTTGCTGCTGGAGATATTTAGCGTGTTAGAGGCCTCGAAGCACGGAAGCGATAAGGATGACTTTGCCACATGCGTCAGAAGTTTTTCTTCGTCCCTACGTGCAAGGCAATATTTTCGTCGGCAACGCGTCCCAATGGAAATCTACCTAACATCTTCCATTTTTGATATCGTGAATAGACATAAAACTTTGTGCTCCTTTTTACACATAAAATGCGAACTTCAACGCCAGCATTGCAATTTTTTTGAGAAAAAGTTACAGTTTAGAGGAATGTAAACATTATTACATATATATCTGTAATAATGTATTCTCAATTATTTTATTATTGGACAGTTCCTCAAACCATTAACCAAACACATTCAAGGTGGTGAAACGTGGTTGGGTACATGAAATCTGAAATGAAAACTGTTATTTTTACTTATACAAATTAATTGTTGTTAACGCTTTAAAAATATGTAAATGAGATGACTTTCACTTCAGTTGCCTACCCATTACAGTATGTTGTAGTTCCTGTAACCCCGTTACTCATGCGAACAGGGCTTCTGCATGTGGAACTCATGCCGAACGATGCTGCTGGTCGGCGGGTTTTCTCGGGTATCTCCCTTTTGCCCTTCTGTTGCATTCCGACGCTACTCCAGATCCACCTCGTTTCACCCACATCGGCTCGCAAGTCCTGATGCCGTTATCCTTTCCATCTTGTGCTTATTAATATTTTTTCAAAATTACTGAAAAGATTTAATATCAAAATTTGAAACTTATTAAATATGCAACTATTCTACAACATTTTTAAAGGCAAATTTACAGGATGGATTCTGTGATTTCTCCTGTGAGGTTNTTAAATATGCAACTATTCTACAACATTTTTAAAGGCAAATTTACAGGATGGATTCTGTGATTTCTCCTGTGAGGTTGGAAATTAGTTAATCTTTATTACGCTTACAGACACAACCAAAAAAACTTTTACAAAATATTTTGGACCTGAAAATTATTTGTTAAGATATGCCCTATGCCACGACAGCCCTGGTTTTCAAATGTTTAACCTGAAAAGTAAGCTACGGTGAAAGAAAATTAATCCACGATGTAAGTAGTATTCCTTTAAGTCAACCAAATTTTTCTTCTCTCTCTCTCTCTCTCTCTCTATTTGTCTTTTTCTCTCACTTTTTCTCTTTTTCTCTTTCCTTCTCTTTCCCTCTCTTTCTCTCTCTTTTTCATCTTTTTCTCTCTCTTTTTATCACACTTCCTCTCCCTTTCTCTCTCATTTTCTCTCTTTATCACTCTCTTTTTCTCTCATTCTCTTTCTCTCACTTTATAATTCTCTCTTTCTCTTTCTCTCTTTTTCTTTCTCTCCTTCTCTTTCTCTTTCTCTCTTTATATTTTCTCTCACTATCTCTCTCTTTGTGTCTCTTTGCATCTCTTTCTCTCTACTCTCGCCCCCACTGTACGCTGTATTCCTTTGACAGGAAATTGAATCTTCTTGCTCCAGTTAAGAATCGATCTCATGGCGTTCGTTAGCAGTTGTCGAGCAAATGCGCTCTGCTTCACCGCACGTTAAGAAGTGAGGAGCTCTGGATTCCAGTCATTCATAAGACATGAATAGTAAATATGATTACGTAACTACACCCTTACTGACACCAGCCAACAAAAACCATTTTACAGTGGTTTCTCTAACCTGGGACCATTTCAATTAATTCATGTGTGTAGTGCACAGCAATTGTTTATATCACATCCGCCGATCAGATGAAATTCATGTACACGAAAATGTCGTTCGGTTGTAATCAACGAAATTTTAATCATTTACCACAACCCTCAAAATTATATAATAAAAATGTTTGGAATGATATCGGAATATACGAAAAAATCTCAACTATAATTGTAAGGCATTACGGGCGTTCAAGTACAGAAATTAAATTTTCCAGGTTTTAACGAAATTTTACATTTTTAAAATACTTCTAAGAGATATTCGATTACATTATAACAAAATTAAAAAAACCTAAGACACATTATTTACATCTATAAACCTTGATTCAAACGAATTTCAAAATGTTCGTACAACCGTCGTTTGACTCATCTAAAATGTGTGTTGGAATCATATTAATGATACGAAACAATCTCTTTGGTGTGCGAGACCAGTTTTTATTTACGACTACTGCTTAAAATCTTGTTATTTTAAATTTTGCGTTTATCGGAAAACATCAAATTAATTTTAATAATAAGCACATAATCAATTTTCAAGTAATTTTTATATCATTCTAGCTGCAATAAAATAATTTNAAATTAATTTTAATAATAAGCACATAATCAATTTTCAAGTAATTTTTATATCATTCTAGCTGCAATAAAATAATTTAGAGACTACAACCTAATATTTTTCTTCGGTATCTTTTAAAACGTTTTTTAACAAAATTTTAAAATTAAATTTTACATNGAGACTACAACCTAATATTTTTCTTCGGTATCTTTTAAAACGTTTTTTAACAAAATTTTAAAATTAAATTTTACATCATTTTGCTCATTTTGTTTCGAAAATCGTTAGATCGGGATTTAATATCACTTCCGAAAAATTTTAAATGCACTTTTAGTATAGAAAACTTTTTAGAACACTTGAGCCGCTTCAAAGAAGAGTTTGATTACTCGTGTATATCAGGCCATGCCATATAAGGCTAACGAGATGCCAAAACTGGGAATTAATATTCTCGTGAGTGAAGCGGAGCTTGGCGGCCACACTTTGCTTAATACGGCCATCCTTCGCCAGCAGAATTTTTATAACTGCCGTGTAATGAAATACATTAGAAGTTCGAGGTTCGATAAGGAAATCCCACGTCACACTGAACGGGCCGAGGCCTCCTTGCCAAGGTCACTGAGGCTTTACTTTTGGACGCGAGGTTACCAATTAACACACAGCGCAAGCCGAGCTTGTATTTGGTGTATTTTAAGATTATTTTTACTAGCAAATAGTGCGTTTTCTTAAATGATTTTCTCTAGAAAATGAAAGTTACATTGAAAATAAAATATTACCCTTTTGTGCGCGTGTTTGCGTAAGTGGGCGTCCTCCCTTTAAACCTTTTTCAACGATATTCATTGAACGAACCAATGAATTAAAATAAAATACATTCATAAATTGTAATTTTCAGCCAAAATGAATGATCGTTTTGAAAATTTTACTCTTATGACTTTTTGTTTACTTTTTCGCATTTCGATGATTTATGGAACCAATTTGAACCAATTGTGATATGCTAGTGTGCAGTATATAAATGGTTTGTTCTAAGTACAACGTATATTTCATGTTCTGCATTAANCCAATTGTGATATGCTAGTGTGCAGTATATAAATGGTTTGTTCTAAGTACAACGTATATTTCATGTTCTGCATTAAAATTACCAAACGGTGAATAAAAAATGGCGTATGATCTTATCTGATAAAACAGTAGTTCTCAGCACCATGCTTTAATTTTGAAAATACCTCTAATTCCAATACTATCTTAATTAGTACAAACATTTCATACGATTTCAGTGCTCAAATANTAATTTTGAAAATACCTCTAATTCCAATACTATCTTAATTAGTACAAACATTTCATACGATTTCAGTGCTCAAATAAATGCTGTTTTAAAATCACTAATTAACGAAATGAAGGAAACAATATTTCATAATTTCAAACGAAAGTAATTTAATGACTGCCTTCATAATAGGCGTTTGCTACTGCCGGATTATTTTGATTGAAAATATTACTGATTTTGCTTATATAAAAACTATTCAACCTTATTTTCTTCCTCTGTAAAACGAAGTGCTCATCCCTTAATGCCGGCAGTAATAAACTGGCTGTTATAATTACCATTTCTGCAAACTTTGTGCTGAATTTACTTTTTGTGTATGTTGCGTGACTATCTAAGTGCTGTATTGAGATTACTTCTTACGATGTAACGTTGTAAAATTGGGCCATATGTATATTTTTATTATTTACTTGTTTTTGTATTTGCAAGACGTAATCTGATTTCACCGGTATTATTTTACTTTGGCGCATAAATTATATGAGGGGGTATGTAATTTCGCTGCTCGTAAAAATTTTTATTTTATCGTAAACACATGTCTTTACAGTCTGTTATTTTTGTAATGTGTATAGAAGGCCCTAATATATAAGTAGTTATTGATCTGTTGCCATTGTAACTAAGTGACGTGATGAGTAATTCTTGCCTCTAGCACTCTCGTGATTGGTCAATTGTAGACGGTGTTATTTAATTCAGTGTTTGAAAATAATTTTTCGCCATCTTGATGTTCGAAGGCAGGACGTTAGCCCACATGGGTTTGGCATGCAGAGTTTTTAAATAGATTATGTTACCAGGACCCGAGTTCGAACCTGAAAACAGGCCTTCTTGAAGAAAACTAAGACGCGAGGCAAGTTTAAGGAAGAAGCAGGCCTGTATCGGTCGCCGCCCGCGTATATTTTCAGGGTAATAAGTTCGAACTACCGCGAGAGCTAATATGTGCTGGGACTGTAATGGCACTACAGGTCCGAGAGCCTGAGTAGGGAAGCCCGCGATGAGAGGTCCTGCCACATCCAGGGGGATGCGACTGCCGTCAACGAGATCGCCAAGATCGTCGAGGACTTCAGGAATTATTCGTTTTTAAGTTATAATCAGCTAAGTATTAGAATTATTTTTATTAAGAAGCAGATACGGACTTTTCTATCAAGTTGAAATGGTTACATTTAATTTAACTCTAGACACAATGGAATTAATAATCTTTGGATTAAAACGCTGAGCTGGTCTGGAGTAAAAAGGCATAATTCATTTATTTTTCTGGTAGTTTGAAATTTTATTCCCAAAAATAAAGTTAATGGATCACTTTAGTCACAAGAGAGGCAAGTGTTACTGAGGCCACAGATAAAATCATGTCTGCAAATTGATTTAACTTTTCCTGTCTGAAAGAATTAATTTGGTTATCAAAATAATTACTAAATTCCACATTTACCTTGCAGCGTCTCTGCCGAGTAATTATTACCTGTAGTAGTAGATAGTTTTCCAGTTGTATTTATAATGGTTTTTCAATAGAATCTTGTTATGGTATTTGTGAGTGTTCTTCTGTCACACAAGTTCCTACATCTGCTGTACTGTGTGTGTCTACACGGTATTATCTATCTACAACCTCACACGTACACACGTAGTAGCGTCCGAGCTACATAATTTGGCTCCGAAAACGTGGTGTGATCTAAACTACTCACAGAGCTAGCTGCACTATACACTAAATTTCCTTTATAAGTATTTCCTATTATGAAGAATTAAAATGAGACACATAAAATCCCGCATTTCCTCGTACACTGTACACAGCTGAATTTACCCTCATTTAATGCCACGAAAGTAAACTTGTATGAGCTATACGTAATTTGAATAAGCTATTAATTCGGAGCTTTGTTGTATTGGTAAAAATTCCGGAATATAACATCTAAATTAACCGTGCCATTGTAGTTTTTTCTCTTGTTGTTTCCTAATACTTCTTGTTGATGTCAGTAATTCATTTCACATTTTCGAATGAATTGTTTATAATTAACCCTCGTACGAAGACTCGCACTCACGTCAGATACACTATCCAAAATTTGTAACCCCTTTAATTTACAAGTAAATATTTTGCTGTCGGTGATGCAAACGGTGACATTTTTTATCTGACAACTACTTACGTATTTCTTGTAATATGAAAATTGTGTGTGGTAGTGGCAGAAACAGCAACCATTAAAATAATTTTGGTGTGCTGGCAGCCGCCAATGGCATTTACCTGTAAAAATACGCTGTCGGTATTGGTGCTAGCTTCTGACGTTGTACAGCACCGGCCGTAACTTTATCTAATTTGCAACACGTCGCACGTGAACGGGTCTACTCGGGATAATTTGTTAAGTGGTAAAGAGAACTTTATTTCAGCTCCTGGATTCATACATATTGTTTTACGCGGCATGGATATGAGTGATGCAAGTGACATCACGTGAATCAGTTTGACCAGTATTTTGAAATAGTCCTAATAGATCCTCGTTGCATACGTTTGTACGTCCTTAAACCACTAAATGAACGCCTGGATACAGAGCAATTAGACTTATTGAAGCCAATTTATGTTCGCTGGCACCTGCCATATGCCCTTTTGTGTTAACTATGCGGAGATTTTGTCAGTAATTTTGTAAAACCGCAATATCTTTTCAACGCTGTTTTTCATAAACTATAGAAGCGAACTACAGTAAATAAATATACCAAATGTTTTATTACTGAGAGCACGATTAAAACAATTTTTTATAGCCAAGTTACTTTTGTTTTATAGGTCGATGGCCCGTTAAAATTCTTGTGTTCATCGTATCTATGGAGGAATGAAATAAAATTTAACCCATATTGGCATTGTGTAAATGTTAATACACTAGTTTATCGCGTCCAAATATATCACATGAAATGAAAACTGATGTGCAATGTGTCAGCAACTTCTAAAACATTTCCCATCGCATTTCGCACGCAAACCGTAGTATGGAAGATTCACTAAAACGATTTATAAAAATAGTTTTATTATTTCCAAAGCGGCTGTTTTTTCTCATAGTATAAAATTTCATATCTCTGGTATCGTTAAACAAAAAAATTAAATCGTGATGTGCCAATGTACGTAAGAGCGTGCAATAATTTCACTAAGTGGTTTATTCAAACGTTTGTGAAAGTTTCTGACACAAAGATCTCTGTTGTCGGTTAAAATTACATATTGAAACGGCTGTTATAAAATATAGTAAAAATTATTGTTGCAATGACTTGAACATACAGGTTCCTTTTCTCTATGGATAATCTCGCCAGTGTTACTTGGCTATATCTCTAGAGGAAAGTAGCTTAATGACTTATGTAATTTGCTCATTGTTACATTCATATATTAATTCATTATGAATTTGTGTAGTCTATCAAACATTCATCCACGAATTCAAAAGCATTATTATTTTATTTTTATTCACAAAACCTTTCCTTGACAGCGGTAGCAAATACTCTCTGTAAACTTTCGAGTATATGACAAGAATATAGTTTTCACTTAATTTTCTGCTGCATTCTACCAATCACACGAATAATCTGGTATTTTAAGTATGCATAAAACTTTAATAACAATGGCAAAACTAGAACTTAAAAAAAATTACATCCCGTCTACACAGGTATGCACATAAAACTACCATAATTTTGTTGAATTATCTAAGATATTTACAAAAACGGAACGACAGATTTTACATATTTTTATTCAGCTTTCTTCGGAGTTTGGAGCAGATAACTATAATTATAAAAATTTTCCTTGCTTCATAATGTTTCAAATAAGTTGTGACCATAAAACAATTTGGGTAAATTCTATACATAAATAGTTAAGAATTGGTTCTGTGGATAATAGAACTAATTTTAAGATGAAAGTTTTTAAACGGAGAAAGCTAGAGAAATAAAAAATAAAAAGTATTATTTAACAATTTTTACACACAGTCACCACATTTTATGTTAATTTTTTTCCAAGTTTTTGTAATTATAAAAAATATTAAATTTTAATTCAAGGTCATAAGAAAAGTTATATCAAACTAAGTCATAGGTAGGCCTTATGGTCTCCCCGTCAAACGTCAAAGTCACCGAAATTCTCTCCCTGACAGTAATATATTCTATCATCACATTTTATCTGGAAAGTACTACAATCTTTTTTTTCTGAATAACTAAGTTATTTCACACATTTTGAGGCTTGCAAATAACCACGTCTCGGTGCAGAGGACGTGTGTATACATCTCTGCGTGATTTATACCCGCGTTTAGTGGAACATAACGTAGTGTTAAAAATAACCGGGTAAGTGTGGTAACGAATGAACTACTGCGGCGTTGGAAGTAACGATGCAGCTACCACGCGGCTGGCTGCTTTAATTTTATATCATGTTTAACTGCATAAACCTCAGTCATCTTCTAAGAGTAAATTGTTTATCGAGTAACAATCCTGTGAGTTTCGAAGACTGTAACGTTTTAAAATGCGGCACTGTTCTAAGAGAATTTAGAAAATTGATTTTCATCTTTTAAGTCAATTGCCACTATTGCATGTGATATATTAAATGTCTCGTTTAATTTAATATTATAATTATTGCAGTAAATAATACATTTATTCTCCATTTTATCTGTCTAAGATTTATTTAATTAGTAATGAAATTCTGTGTATCAGATATTAATTAATGTCACTCCACTTATTATGGTACCTAAATGTTTTATATATTTTGAGATATGGTTTATCTTGCTACATAAGGGAAGTTATTTAACTATTTCAGTATATTTAATCATTATTTGTCATTTATTGTTTAACTATTTTCCCCGTTACCATGATATCAATTCAGTTTTCGGATTGTGCTTTAAACGTTACGTTAATATTGTTATAAGCCTACAGACCAGTGTTTCACGAAAATGTTTCTCCACCAAACGGATATGCAATGCTTTGTTACGAATTCTGAAGCTACCACTTTCCCTCACTTACCTACCACTGCATTTCTTGCAAATTTTCTCGACTTATCCCTGTCGCATGGCGCGTTATGTTACATAGAAAATGCTCCTTTGTCAACGTGATATTCGCTATTCAGCACTTTTAGCTTCTTCTGGACAGCTTGTGACATCAAGCGTCGTAAGTTTAAGCTTATCGTTTGGCTTTTGTTTCTATTTTCTGTGTGCTTCACGAGCTTCTTCTCGTCACTTTCTGTCCAGCCACAGAGTTGGTAAATTACCGCGATATTGTATCGAAATTTACTATTTTTCGTGTTACACTGTCTTACAAAATATAGAACAAAAGAGGCTCCATGTATACACATTTTATGTTCGTTATATATGCTCTCAGAATACAAAGACTATTTGGAATTGATTAAATGTTTTTGGAGATATATAATACTATGATAAAATAGCTAGATGACGGCCATTTTGAAAATAAGTGTCTGACATAAAAGAATTATATTTGTACATATCAACTGCTGCAGTACTACTTGTTGGCCAAATTTGGTATGAATCTGTCAAATGTTTCCTGAGACATAACCCAAAAACTTAATTCATTCATGTTGTGCTATCTTACAAAATGGCTAGAAAAATTAATTGTAGCTTCGCTTATATGATGCCTGTAATAGATACTGTCATCGTTTATAATTGGGTTGAAATTGGTCAAACGGTATGGTAATTATACCAAATAAACATTAAATATTTTTATAGCCGTTGTTTTTAAAATAAGTTCCTAATAAAGTTTTATTACTTACATTTCCTTGGCATATTTTTGTTTTCCTTACATGCCAAATTAGGTGTAAATTGCTTCCGTAATTTTCGAGATATAATATAAAAGCTTTATTCTTTCACGTGGCGCTATCTTCCAAAATGGTGGACCAGCAACGATATTCACCACTGAATTCAATGTTTACACCCTGCGCTGTTAGCATAAAAAATTTGGTTAAATCAGTTGAATGGTTTCTGAGATATCACATGTCACATTATAATTTTAATGGTCGCCATTTTGAAAGTAAGTTACGGGCGTGGTTGAAAGAAATAAAAGTAATTTGTAAACATCGTACTTTATGTGTATCGTGTTTGGTGAAATTCGGTTACCGCTTTCAACAATTGAAAATGGGGGGGGAGACAAACGCACAGACACACACAGACATAAACATATATATACACACATAGATAGTAAAGTGATCCCATTAGCCCTTATTTAGTTCGGAAAGTAGGCTAAAAAGTCATATTTTATTTTTATATAATTAAATTGCAAGAACAATGAAATCAAATGCAGCAAAGATTTTTTAAAAATTTGCAATATTCTCGTAAAACTTCCGATGTTCTGATTTCGTTAGATATTGTGCTTGTCCATGAGTCCTTGTTTCTTCTTATTAAAAATAGTTAAAGGTGCTGAATACAAACGTGGAAAAACATTAAAATTAATTTTAGTCTGATTGCCAGAAAAACAAGTACATGAGACCAAATATATAACACCTTCCACAGTGCGACCGGATCATTAGCGTTCGTTTTATCCAAATGTACTTGGTGATCTGAAATTTTATTTTCTTGTTTTCTGGGAAATTTTTAAGATCTCTGAAGTCAGACTGGCTCATGTCAACGATTGTGAAAAGTCTTTTCGTCTTGACAGTAGCAATCACGTTCTTCCAATCAGAGGGCACTAATGGTTAGGAATTACCTCCTCTGCCATCCAGCCAACGTTCAACGTACAACGTGCAACGTAATTTTTTTTTTTTTTTTTTTTTTTCCAAAAACGCATCACCTTCTAATTTAGGGGTTCATTTGAGATCTAACTAAGAACACAGACTTATACAGTGAGTTACACAAAACATTTTTCCTTTGAAAACCGTTTTGACCCTATAACTAACATGCAATGTTTTTCCAGCAACCCATGCTACATACTAACGCAATTTCCACAAGGAAAATACAGCCATACACAACACACTTTAGAAACTGACGTTAGGGTGCAACCAGCTATTAAGTAACACGTGTGGCACCACTTCGCTGTAGGACGTTCTCGTAACCTCAGCCACAGAATTGATTATTCGACAGAGTTTAAATGGTGGGCGTTTGCTTTTGATGTTGGCGTACCCATTCTTTATTAGGTTAACATTCCAATGTGAATGTGAAATAAAAATACGTATTTTAATAGATAAAAAATAAAGAGGTATGCATTTATACAGGTAAGACGTAATACTGACATTCGTGAGCCACAAATCCCCATGAGTCGTTCGTAACATCTTTAGTGCGAAAAACGCAAAAAATTCGTAATTTTCCTTGACCGGGTAGATGGAAGTCAGACGAATGTTTTTAGGACGCAGTGTGTCTGACTGGCGTCTCTATTCTGCGAAATGTTCCCTATAGTTTACCAGGCGCTGATTGGTGAACAGCATTCCGACATGTTGCCGGGGCCACGGTGGCTGAGCTGTTAGACTGCTCGCCTGCCACCAAGGCGAACCGGGTTCAATACCCAGCCGGGTCACTCCCGGATTTTTTCAAGTGGGAATCGTGCTAGACGATACCGTTGGTCGGGGGTTTTTCCCAGGGATCTCCTGATTCCCAGCCCTTGCATTCCGGCACTGTTCCTTTCTCACTTTATTTCACCATCATCGAATCTCAATGCCTCGTTGTTGAGAGTCGCTCAAATCTCTCAACTCAACCCCGACATGTTTCTGGCTACTGACGCCATTTTGCTGGCGTGTGCAGCTGGAGTTCGCGGTATAAGCAGATGATTCACTTCTGCTCACTTACCTTCTCTGTGCCTTAGCGGTGGGTGCCGCTCCGCTGTGGAACGCACTCTGTGTGACAGCTTCGGAACGCGTCGAGCCGTGACGCTGTTTGCGTGTACTCACGGCACCCATAGCATTCAAGATGTTAGGTAAGTCGGTGTCCCGCGTAGGAATTTCATTCCTCGTCGAGACGAGTGTCTTGTCGACATAAATCATCATTCCAATTTTCCGTAGGCACTTCCAGGTGACTGCGACAAAACTCTTTCGCAATGAGTATGGTGAGGAGTCAGTAATGTAATAACGTATGTATTTTACAATTAGGAGAGTATGACTGCAGTTTTACTATCGGTATTTTAATAGCCAATGTTCTCCTGTTGCACGTGCGTAGAACTTCGTAAAAATTATTTTACTCTGGAAATTTGTTTCAGTTAATCAGTAGAGTAAACGGGCCCATAGACGATCAATTTGGTTGGCAACTTTGTTGTCAACTTGCAGTGTTGAAGGGGATGTTGCACCTCTGTAGGCAGGTTTGTGGTTGATATTTCATGTTGGACCACGGTTGAAATTGAGATAAAAATATTTGGATATTCGGTAGGCGGAGACTGATGTTAGCGACTCTGTTGAAGAGTCTGTGAGGAAGTTTACAACAAGGTTGTTAACATCAGTTGTGAGTTTGGAGTTGTTCTGTCATTGTTATTGTTACTATACGTTGCCGTATGATTAGTTGTTATTTGTTATATGGCAAGTATTCCAAACATCAACATTTGGGTGTATTTTTTTGACACTTTAAGTGAACTGCCCGAACTGTGGAAAGTAAAATCGGAAATTTTCAAAGATCGCAACGAAAATAAAAATGCGTTGTCAAAACTTTTAGTTATTTACCAATAAATTGAGCAAAATGCGAATACTAACAGTCTTAAGAAAAGACTGACAAATATTAGAACTTCTTACCGGAGGGAATTGGAGAAAGTAGAACATAGCAAAAGGTGTGGAGTCGGAGCCGAAGAGGAGTGTGCCAAGCTTATGGTACTTCGAATCATTGGATTGGCCAGGAGGCTCAAATTCCTGGAATGTCAACAATACACCTTGAGCAGGATGAAGTCGAAGTTGATCAAGCAGAAATAAGTACTGTTA
This sequence comes from Clitarchus hookeri, assembly GCA_002778355.1. NCBI lineage: Eukaryota > Metazoa > Arthropoda > Insecta > Phasmatodea > Phasmatidae > Clitarchus > Clitarchus hookeri. The sequence continues at coordinate 33,390 of NQII01006249.1, read as the reverse complement.
TTTCTTTCAATATTTTATTTACAAGCACAATGCCACTCCAAATTACATAAATTAATTCCTAAACACCTACTTAAAATTGTTTTAGGAAACTAGCGAAAATGTGCCTGGCACTCCTTCTTCGTAGTCCTGCNTTAGAAGGAAGCACTATGGCAACTCGCCAAGAAGGAAATAAATTACGATGACGCAAATGTTTTTACTGAAAATTTGACTACTTCATATACGAAATTGTCCTCATCTCACCAAATTTACGCCAAGAAGGGCATAGAAGAAATTCTAGTGTTTGGACAACTCACTTTACTTACCCTCCACTCCGTCAATAGTTCTTCCAATAATTCTCCCGCCCCTTCTCTTGGTCACTCAACTTCACTCCCATCGCAACAATCTTATCTTCAGCCGTCAAGATACTCTACGCCTTTTCTCCAACAATCCCTTTCCTCCCCACAATATGAAAACGCCATTGTTATTCCTGGACATGTTGAAGCAGGTATTTATACCAACGTACAACAGTTACTATCAGACAATAGCTTTGTGTAAATGGGTTTGATAGGGTATTTTTTATTTCACAAGTATCAAAACGATTTAATTTCTTAATTTTTTTACTAGAATAACTTATCGATTGTATTAACAATATAAATGTGTAATTACTAATTACATACGTTATAATGTAACTCATTTGGTTTTAATAAATATTTTATTACAATTTGATTACAAGTAAAATTATACATTATTATTTATATTCCGATTTTGCTAAGGTATGCAGATCCTACTCCAGTATAATAAGTAGCAAAATTTTGCCTTGTCTCTTTTGCATTGGAAGTAGGATTTATTGACACAGTAGTTTCAAGTTTACATAATTGCTGGTGGTCAGTTCTCCAGGGTGCTAACTGGATTTCAGAAGTATTAGTATTTTCAACATCTACTCTTCCTCGCAAGTAAATAGACGAATTGTTTCTTCTCAAAGAAATGCGTAGATAACAAGTGGTTAGAGTAATTATGGTTGCCTTTTCGGGACCCAAATTTATAACACTCAATAGAACACGAAATCTTGAGGCAAGTATGCCAAAAGCATTCTCAACTATTCTCCTTGCTGTGCATAGTCTGTGGTTGAATAATACTTCATCGTTTGAAAGGTTATCGCCACTGTAGGGTTTCATGAAGTTTTTTTGCAAAGGGAATGTATCATCGCCAACAAATACGAATGTCATTTGTTCTGGAAAATCATTATGAAGCTGGCCGGATTCAGGAATTTTGAGTTTGTTACTCTTGAAGTTGTCATAAAATGTGCTGTTAGATAGCTTTCCAAAATCTGATACACAACCATTAGCCCCGGCTTCAACCACTAAGAACTCATCGTTCGCATCTACTAAGGCAAGTAAAGTTATACTAAAGTTCCTTTTATAATTTAAATAGTAAGATCCAGTATTAGCAGGTTTCTTAATTTCCACGTGTTTTCCTTCGATAGCAGCAATGGAGTTTGAAAAGTTCCATCTCCTTCCAAACTCTTGCAAAACTGTCACCCATTCTCGTTCTGTTTTTGGCTCCTGAAATCAATATACATATCTTATAAAACAACTGATTGATCAACGTATTGACTTACGTAATCACCTATGAATCGTAGCAGGTACCTGAACATACTTCTTTAAATCTTTGTTTATAACACTACAAGTCTCAGTTATAATTGTTCCAAGACTTTGTGGCGATATAGCGGTGAGAAATTTTAAATCCTCGACGCTCTGGCAACTAGCTAAAAACCGNCGACGCTCTTGCAACTAGCTAAAAACCGAAGGGTTGCGGACAGCTGTTCATTCACTGTGATAGCAATTCTCATGTTTGTGTCCTTCTTTTCAATAAATGGTCGCACTTTATCCAACAATTAATCGTAGGTTTTACTATCCATTCTTAAAAAGTTTGTTGAAATCGTCAGTTGCAGTGATGCGTAGTTCACTAATAAAATTGGAATGAGAAAACTGGGCACGGTTTTAATACCATTCCTTTAACAAAACTTTTCTCTTTTCAGCAGGGCCAACCTCATCTTCATACAACTCGTTTAAAACTAAAAACTGCAACTTTTCCTCACTCATTTTTTACTAAACAAACTATACTACAACCAAAGAACTCAAAAACAAAAAAAAACAAAAATCATACAAAGCAGCAATAGAAATCACCCAACAAATAAAGCTGATGACGTATCCTCGGAAGTGACGTTGATGTTGACAACTTGGTTGCCAACATTTCGTTTCGTCTGTGGCAAATGCTGACAAAAAGGTTGACAACCAAGTTGATCGTCTGTGGGATCCTTAATTATCATTGCAAAAAGATATCTTAATAAATACACTACGGAAAAATTACATTTTAACTTTACATCAACCAACCTCAGCTGCGAACACTATAATTTTGCGACTCGCGTTGGAAATATACCTTTTTTTTTATATAAATATCCTGGACGTGTCAGTATGCAGACCCTGTTAAAGGCACCACTAGTGTCGATTTTGACAATGATCGTTAGTAATTTCAGGCTCATGTAACGAGGGAATCAAACTAGTGACAACTCAATTTTATCACCGAGTCGCCAGTCACGTGAATAGGAGCTGTCCCGTCGTACTTTCTCGTTCTCTAGCAATCCATCACTTTGTGTTCATGAAATGAGAGTTAACTACTTTGTCATTTCAGGAAACAGAATTTCTAATATATCTAAAACAAATGATACGATTCAAAGTAAACCAATAAAAAAATTCATATACCCCTAATTTTCACACGCACGGAAAGCAAGATTGGGGATATAGTTAGGTACCGGGGCCGCGGTGATGAAGTGGCCAGGCAGCTCGCCTCCCACCAAGGCGAACCGGGTTCCATTACCGGCGGGGTGTGTGGAGATCGTACCGAACGATGTCGTTGGTCGGCGGGTTTACTCGGGGATTACCAGTTTCCCCCGCTCTTGCATTCCGCGCTGCTCCATAATCACCTCACTTCACACTCATCGGCACTCAAGACCTCGATGTTAAAATATGCCAAATTCTCACCACTCCATTCTTAGGTACTAATTTTACTGGTACGCAGAATTACACATAATTGTACCCGAGGTTGAACATAAAATCATTTTCGCGTGATTATTATGAGGCCACTATATGTACCTTGAACCCCAACCAGACACCGGCTCACCGAACACACAGCATAAAAAGTAGGGTGGTGAGAGCGACAGTTCAACTACTAGCTTGCGAACGCCTAAGAATTTCGAAGTTGGGAGCCAGTGTTAATATAGCTGTGTACCGAACGCTTCTGCAATGCGAAATAATGAGAGGTAATTATTCAGAGTAGCAGATTTTCTCAAAATAAAAAAAATCACTGAAAGTGGTATATTTCTTCTCTACTAATTACACAGAACACGAATTTACTAGCTTAATTAACGCATTACCAATGCAAACCACAATTACGATAGTGGGGAAGGCTATGAAGATCAGGGAAATTATGGGTTCAAATCACTAAAAATACACTCACAAAAAATTTAAAAACACCTGAATTTAACATTTGTCCACCCAATTTCGTAATATGTGCCCACCTAACATAACTGAACCTAACCCCACGATGAGAGAATCACTATTTTACATTTTTAATCTAACCTAGGATTGTAGGGTGTTAATCTAACCTAGGATTGTAGGGTTCTAATCTAACACAGGATTGTAGGGTTTTAATCTAACCTACGATTTTAGTTTAATCTAGGATTTAAGGGTTTTAAAGTAACAGTAAAACACAGCGAAAGTATACGAATTAACTTACCTAGGTAGGCGTCGGATACAATTCCACTGTCCTCGGCCAGTTCAACTGTCGTGCACCTTACCTCACTCGACAAAACACCTTGATCTAATAAAACGTCCAAGTAACACTTGCCACATAGCCGAATCTTACGCACAGAAACACTCGTTCTTGCACGCTCCATTTTTAAATCACGAACCTTCGTACGTTCGGATTCGGACGTGCGCAACACACACACCACTCGCCACGAACTGCACTGCCTCGCATCTAAACTGCAACTAACATACGGTGACGTCTACACATCCACAGCCAATAAGATGACGGCAAGATGCGAATTTGTTTAAGTTACTACAGCATTACTGCATCGAACATCATAGAGTCCGACGTAAACAAAGCGGACGAACTGCTCGTACTTTTATCTATTTTATTTAGTACTTTCTACTTATTTTACCATTACGCCCTCCTCAAAAATAAAAAGGTAAGCTCTGCAGAACCCGTTTATTCTACTTTTGTGGGTCTAGGACGTTTCCTTCAGGAAAGCCGCTACTCTGAATAGTTACCTAACGTGAAAATAGCCGAGGCAGCTGTATGTATTTCGATGCCGCTGCAGTTTATTATTGTTGATACAGCTGGAGAGCGCATCTCAGCACAGTCGGCGCACCGCTATCTTGGCAGCGACCAGAAGGTGTGCTGAGAACGCGGTGGCATGAGAAGCGACTTCAATAGCACTCTTTGGCAGTCGACCATTTGCAGTGCATTTCACCTGCTCCGCACAGTGACATCATTTTCTAAATCTTACATACAATTCTTCTGAAAACAAGTTGAGAATACATTATTTTATTATAACAAGTAAAATATTGTATCTTTACAACACATTGCTTGTTTGGAAGTTTAAATTATTTACTTATCCACACGTTAACAATAAAAACTAGATTTACGCTGATTGCGTGTTTAAATTAAAAATAAGTTTTACTCGATCTACAGTAACATAATTTATAATTTGCTCTAATTTTCTTGTAGTGTTACAAAATTGTCTTTGTAACTAGATTTAAAATAATTATTTGCAAAAGCATAAAATTTATCTTACGATGTAGGGGAGCTACGGGCTAGTTGCAACAGGGGTAAGTAGTAACAGCTAAATTACTCGGCAGTTTGCAACAATTATGTTTAGAATTAACACTCAACGTGACCCTTATAACGACCTCTATTGCGTAACCACAGTTAGTGTCGCTCGGGACGGCGCAGCGAGCGGTAGTGAGCAGGTCCACCACTTTAACCAGTTAACGGAAAAAAAAAATCCCGTAAACTTTGATTTTAGGTGTATTAAGGATATGTTTGAACTATGTGTTTATATTTTCATATCGTCAATATATTAAGCATTCAAATGTTACGAATATTTATCTTACAATCTCTTTTAAATATATATATTTTAATAATAATACNTCTTACAATCTCTTTTAAATATATGTATTTTAATAATAATTTCTTAAATCGTCCTATAGGGCAAGTTGTAACAATATTTCGGGGCATGTTGTAACGTGTTACATCTTGCCTCTTGTGGTTTTAATTTCTTTTGGCTACAATTTTTGCCTCAAATGTAAATATGAAAATGACTATATTTTTTGTTTAAGAATAAGGAATTATAAACTAAAGTCCTAAACAGCAACAAAAAGTCAAGATGTATACGAGAAGGATGCCAAATAAATCAAAGAAAATAAGACAAAGATTCGAAAAGCTGCTCAGATATTCGATCTTTGCCACGTGTATTTGTATAGATATATTTAAAAGAAGAAAAACAAATAACCTCTTTCTGTTGGGTTTGTCAAACCACCTGAAAAAGAAGAGAAAATAGCCTCGTATTTACTGAAATGCTCTGATATCTGCTGCGGATTGCTTCCGTTAGAAGTAAGAAAGCTCGCTTTTCAATGCGCTGTATCAACTGGTGCCAAACATATCCCTGATTCATGGCACAAAAATGAAATGGCTGCACCATTTTGGTTTACTAAATTCATGAAGAGAAATCCAAAACTGTCTCTCAGGACGCCAGAGGCTACATCTTTAAGCAGAGCAACTTCTTTCAACAAGACGAATGTAGAGATATTTTTTTTTAATTATGAAGAGATTCTTCAAAAACACAATCTTGCAGCCTCTCGCATTTGGAACACAGATGAAACAGGTGTAACAACCGTGCATAATCCGAAAAAAAATAGTCGCTGCACGTGGTAAAAAACAAGTTGGTGCGATTACGTCAGCTGAAAGAGGAACGCTAGTGACACTTGCTTGCGCTATAAACGCCGCAGGCAATAGTGTTCCACCAATGTTCGTGTTCCCGAGCATCCGGTACACGGATATTTTTATCCGAAGTAGACCATCAGATTGCATTGGAGCTGGAAATTCTTCAGACTGAATGACCGAAAAAGAATTTGTAAAATTCATTGACAATTTCATCCAACTTGTGAAACATACCGAAGAGAAGCGAGTCCTTCTTTTGCTCGACAATTCCAGCGTATATATCAACATTGAAGTAGTAAGAAAGGCAAAAGAAAATTTTTAAAGTTAAATATTATAGAAGATACAAACATATTATGATATAAATGTGTTCATAAGAAGCATATTGATTGTAAAGCAATATACATTTATTATAAAGCAAAACGTGCTATGCTAGTTTTGATAATGTTGAAATTTTATTATGATAAGTAATGGTAATGTTGAAAAACATAAAAATGTTTACTTAACTAGCTTATAAGTTATAAAATAAGTCATACCAAATGTTCAAAAAGTAAAATTGCGTTTTATATTAAATAAAACCAAAAAATGTTCAATTATTGTTGTTTATTTTTTGGTGTTACTACCTGCCCCATGCATGTTACAAATTACCCCTAATACGGGGCAAATTGTAACAGCTGACTCGTTTTGGAAAAATATCTCTTGTGCCAAATTGAACCACCTCCTTTAATTATTTTACAGTTGCATATGATAAAAAATATATAATCTACACATACACTTTGCTATAATTTATAAATAGTTCAAACATTTCAAAATATCAGCATTTCCCCAAAAAAAAAAAAAAATGATACAACTAGCCCCCAGCTCCCCTACGTTGGCATTTGTCGTCTTCGGAGTAATCAAAATGTTTATGTTCTGTGCTGACATTTCCAAAAATTTTATGGGTTTACCCTAGCATTTCGCTTGCGTAATTTACCTCACAGTGTATTATAGTTCAAGGAAAAAAAGAAAAACTTAAAATTAACATTATTCGTTTCAATAAATACGCGAAAATTAAATAATAAATGCAATGTTTTAATCAGTTAAAATATACTTTTAATGTGCAAACAATATAAACATAGAAAACTATTATTATTGTGTAAAATTTTGACCTATCGAATGGCATATGACAAACCTTCCCATAGAATAGGAGAACAGGCATATAATTACGCGCTCGCTGCTTTGCCCGGAGTGAGAGAGCGGAAGATAATAAAAAAGTAGTGATATGGTAGCGAGCGGCGAGTCACAACGAATGTTTGAATGACAGGCGAGTGATAATACAAGACGCGTTTATTATGTTACGAAATGCGTACCGCCACGGTACATTTTTAGCGGCTTGCGCGCTCCTGACATTGAGCTGGTTGAATTTCCGCGCTTATTTTAAGAATGTTATGGATTAATGACCGAGTTTCTCTCANTGCTCCTGACATTGAGCTGGTTGAATTTCCGCGCTTATTTTAAGAATGTTATGGATTAATGACCGAGTTTCTCTCAGCGTTACTCGAAGTGCAGCGAACCTTCAAGGTCAACGCCAGCGACTAAAAAATCGCGTTGGGCCTCAGAGCCAGAAGTTGATGGGTGTCTGGAGTTCGGGCGATTGCGCGATCCTGAGCAATAGACGACGAGAGAGAAGAGAAACGAGTAGCAGGAGATGTTACTGCCGGAAGGAAAATTTGCGACTGCGAGCATTGGTGCAGTGAGGACCGCGACTGGCAGGCTGGACTATTGGACTGCATGCAAGAGTGTAAGACATTACGGATGATGGCAGCAGACAAAGCTGCACCCAGTAACCAGGAGAGCCACTGCAGGAACTATGGCAAGACACTGTGTAGCTGTCTCAATTATCTCTTGAAGGGTTCTACGAGGAGGCACGCGACATCACTGCAGTTGGCTTTTTCATCAATGCCATTACCGACACAGAGGTGCGGCAAGCAGTAGGTCTGGCTGCCCTTCAAAATGCTGGATGCCCTGGTGCGAGCACTGGATGTGGAGTCAGCAAGAGTGGGGACAACACCCTGACGTCCAGTATGGGCAGTGAGACTGAAAGAAGATGACAAAGATAGAATAACGAAGACACTGGAGGAGTTGGAGACTACTATTAGTCTGTGAGAATAAATTAGAAATTATAATTTAGTTCGTCCCTTTTTTTAAGCTCTCCATCCCTCACGAAATAGGATACACTCCTCAGGGGTCTTGTAACAATAATGTATTTTGGAGAAACGAAAGAGTGCAAGTGTTTTTCATGTGACGGTTTAGGAATTTTAGAGCGACAGCGACGCTGGCCCACAACCCCCCTCCCCCCCTTCCCCTACCAAGCCCCAGCATAACCAGGCGACACGTGGCACGAGGCAGGTGGTGGACCGCAGTTACACGTGTCATGCTGCGCGTCCTGCTGTGTAGGCATCCCTGCCACCCCCCTTCACCACTGTACGCCTCTAGCCTGCCAGGAGATCTGTGGAGCGCAGGGATTTCTCGAGATATCAGCAAATTATCATGTGTATTTCGCCTAAACTCAAAATATACGCACCACGGAAGGAATAGCTGACGAGAGTAAACTAGGGGCGAGGTACTACCCCCCTCCCCCCCCC
>NQII01006249.1:343-24782 GCA_002778355.1 Clitarchus hookeri | reverse complement strand
TCCAGACAATATATTCGTCCTTAACAAATGAAACAGTAAAAGGCTTCATTATTACAATACCCTCAACCTCCAAGCACATTATAGGCTGTGCCTGGGGGCATTAACCACGACACTATAAGCCACACTGTCTTCCACAGTGGCGGTATAGCGTCATGTTCATATCTAATTATATAAAACATAATTTTCAATTTACCATATTTTAATTAACAAAGTCTAAATTTAACTNATCATGTTCATATCTAATTATATAAAACATAATTTTCAATTTACCATATTTTAATTAACAAAGTCTAAATTTAACTTATGCATTATTGTCATCTTCTTCACTCAATGTATTATAAATCTCTTTGTTTGACCTCTTAATATTTTCTTTGTAAATCTATTATTAGTATTATATAATAGCAGCAGTATGATTATTATGAGTCTAACATATTGGCATCTGGCGTAGTAACTAGGCCCTGTCCGCCGTCTTGGAATTTATCGTTATAATCTCAAAATTTCCCATTTTTTCCTCAAAATTTAACATTTTCCTCTTGAAGTCGGTCTTTTTCACTCAAAATGTCCCTTTTACCTTAAATTTCCACCTTTNAATGTCCCTTTTACCTTAAATTTCCACCTTTTTCCAAAAAAAATTGAGAAAAAAGTGCTTGCTCTTCAATAGGGCTAACTGATTCCTCGGTGTGGCTGAGGTATCCTGAAACTCAAACACAATGCGGAATCTTAAGAGCGAATAAAATCAAATAAATTAAAAATTATATTTTAAATTTAAATATAATTTAGAATTAAAAAATTGAAAAGCAAATGTATTGAGAGTTATATTTCATCAGACTCGTATTTTAAAAGCGCATACGATTGTAATGATATATCAATTTGGTAAACCAATGTCAGGGCAACCGTATAGAATTTAAGAGGTATGCCCCAAACCCCTTCACTCCCTGGCAATTTCTAAATTCAGTACTGTCATCCCACTTTACCAACACCCCTCACCCACAACTCAACCAGTATACAATTTCATCTCCACACCTCGTCCCCACCCCAACTTACCATCTCTCTATAGTTTAACCTTGCATGACCTGCCATGTTTGCAGTAAGTATTGCTGCGATAAAATATAAATATTTAATATGTTTAAGATTGATCATACAGCCATAAAAAGCATGCTGTCGTACAATGTGTTTTGTGCAAAAATGTAATGTTAGAGTAACTGCAGGGATAAGATTTTTCTTGCAGAGGTGACCCATCTGAAGAAGTCGATGGCGCTGTCTGCATCGTGCCTGAAGATGTCGATGGTGGTGGTGCTGCAGGTGTTCCATTTGAAGAACTCGATGGCACTTCTGCTGGATTCACAACTGCCATCTCCATAATATTTATGCTAGTTACCGTCAACTGTTGAGACGATCTGCCTCTCGCCTTGCTCAATATCAAACTAAGCTCCATAAAATAAACCCACTGACTATATATCACCTCATGACGTCATGCAGATGTTGTGGTTCACCATAGTAGGCGATAATGTAGGTTCTGTTTCACCTACTGATTAGTTGTTATGTGATACATTTACACTTGTTGTAGGCATTGAAATGCAGGAGTAACAGGAATGAAACTATGTTACGGTTGTCAATCACACCGATTATGTGTGTTGCAGACACCCTGATATAAACTTCTCAGCACTGTAAGCTCCTTAGAGACGTAACCATGGCCGATCATATAGGTTTCTCACTTACCTAGAATCCTTACATATAATTGCTTTGTAATATCATGAAATATGGATGTTTCATGAGCTCGTAATGTACACCTAAGACAAATATATAAATATAGTGACTATGTGTTGAGTGTACCGAATCCACTCGTTCTCAGCTGTAGATGATCTACCGAATCGAGTGTCCAGTCCGAGCCCTTCTTTACACATTTCTTCTTCCTCTCACCATACCATATTTTATGCTGTTCTCAACACTATCTTCGATGTCATGTATATTATAGATAGGTACATTCAAGGTCTTCAATGCTAACCTTGTGTGCTCATCATTGTATGGCTCTGGTTTGATATTGCGGCATTCCAGCCATATATTCTATTACACACCATCGTATTTTTCCACCTCCTCTGCAAATTGGTTTTTTTCATAAATATCAAAAATGAACAACCATCTTTCGTCAAAGATGTCAGATTCAAAGCAACATAATCTTTTAGAAAATCCCTGAAAGCTGATTGCTTTAGGAAACATCCATTTGCATTCGACTTCATCTCACAGGTTATGTTCGTAGGTTGCGATGACTTATTGATCTGATTCACCAGTAAAAGTTGCACTAGGGCCCCCTTTCGCTGTAAACCGCACAGAGGAAGGATGATTTGCTCGTTCAATGTCAATGGATGATACATCAATTTTACATCGTTTGAAAAGTCTATTTAAATTGCTGGTGCATGCAAAAAGTTTAGAGCACTTCTCACACCAAGGTCCCATTGGGATGTTAATTGTTACACATGAGTTATTTTCATGTCATTGTGTTTCATTAGCATTTGCGAAAGTCTTGTCATAGTAGCTGCATGAAAGTCTTGATGAAAGCAACGAACTGCCGATGGCATTTACAGCTGAAGTTTTCTGCTTCGTTGATTTCCGTGTTTGTTGCATCACTTATCATCTCAGAACAGCATCATGTTGACATATAACGCTTAACAGGAAGTGAAGGTAGACCAGTACGAGTTTCGAGATATATTTTCAGGTTATCACTTCGCCAACCAAACTGTGATTGGAATTTTTCACATGAAAAAGTAGCACATTCCACATGCTGAATATAGATGACCTCATGCCTCCGAGCATTGTAGCTTTTAGAAAATATCTTCTCTCAGTAACAGCAACGAAGCCATGATGAAGTCATCGAAGAATGAACTGCTGTAGGTGCTGTCTGCGTCATGCTTGAAGAAGACGAAGGTGGTGCTGCTGCCACAGGTGCCCTATCTAAAGAAGTCGATTGCCATGTGCCAATGTCAGACGTTGATGGACAAGCCACCTTTGGCTCCAAAATATATTCCAGGTGCTTACACGAGCTGAGACAAAGTGTTTTTCACTACCGCCACTGTCAAACTAAGGTTACTAACTGGAACCCAGAACCATATATACCCGCAAGCAGGCACCATACAATTTAATTTTCCACCCACCATAACACAAGTTTACAGAAACTATAGATTTCAGACCAGCCGAAATTGAAACATCTGTACCATTTGTCAAACTAACATAACTTTACCTATTAAAGCCCCAAAAAAANTCAGACCAGCCGAAATTGAAACATCTGTACCATTTGTCAAACTAACATAACTTTACCTATTAAAGCCCCAAAAAAAATAAAACCCAACTTACCAAAGCACAGAAAAATTAAATAATATCCTAACATTTCCTAACCTTTCATTTTCNAAAAAAAATAAAACCCAACTTACCAAAGCACAGAAAAATTAAATAATATCCTAACATTTCCTAACCTTTCATTTTCCAGACGAAAATAATATTTATTCTAAGCACTCACATGTCCTACATGCCTAGCATTATTTGAGCAACTAAGAAAATTTGGCATGTCTAGACATCAGAAACGCACTTCAAACAGACTGCGGACAATCAGCACTTCGAGTCACATTCAACTTACACCTAGAAATGAACAGTCGGATCAAGCATAATAATATTCAAAATCCAATATAACCAAATAGAAAGTCAGACAACATCGCATCTACCCAAGCAACCATACATTGAAGGCCAGCACATATCGCAATAATTCTTAGCATATGTCAACATAACATAATCAACTGATACCATACCACCCAATATAACAGCCATTACATCTTCTATAACCCAAGAATAACTCAGCCATTACTAATCAGCCATACCACCCAACATGCCAATCATATAATCAGTCATACCTCAAGTGTACGAAGAAACTATATAGTTCAAACCAACCCATAACCTAACACCCATTCCATCTGCTTTGTTATTCGACACCACCTCTACCACACCCTAAACCTCAAGAATTCCCCAAACTATTCAGTCCGCACAGGCCTTACCAAAAAATATACCTATTACCCTTACCATCTGTTGTACCAACACCAGACAAAATATGCTCATTTCCCACAATAACTAAAGCANAATATACCTATTACCCTTACCATCTGTTGTACCAACACCAGACAAAATATGCTCATTTCCCACAATAACTAAAGCACACCTCGACCATTCAGCCAACACAAGACTTACAAAAATTTTCCTACTGTCAATACCTTATACTCTGCCAACTGATGGAAGCCAAATATACTAAGTTAGTCATTATACCACATAGTAATATTCATAAATACATCAACCATACCAAGCAAACCAACAGTTTATGCCATACAAAGCCATTTCAAACACAGCGACGCAATTAACTCCCTCCCATACTNATACCAAGCAAACCAACAGTTTATGCCATACAAAGCCATTTCAAACACAGCGACGCAATTAACTCCCTCCCATACTATACACCACACCGACTGACACCAGCCAAATACATTGACCATCTATACCAACCACTTTAATTCAAGCATGCGCTACCAGTATAGGACTTACCAATACACACACATATTGACCATTCCATTTGACATTCATCAGTAATTTTTAGTCAAGTATACTGGAAACTTTACCACTCAACATATCAGTCNTTGACCATTCCATTTGACATTCATCAGTAATTTTTAGTCAAGTATACTGGAAACTTTACCACTCAACATATCAGTCTACCATCCATCATACCCCAAGTGTACCAAGCGTCTATACAGTCCAGAGAAACCTATAACGAAAATTCCTAACATCTGCCAACTTATAATTTCCTACTGATATCAGGGTGCTTAACATACCATCTCCTATAACCCAAGAAAACTCAGTCATACTAATAAACCATCCCACCCAAGTCACCATTCATACTATCCACCAACAACCATACAGGTCACACCAGACCATTACACTATCGTACATACAGCCCATACATTCTGCTCTACCAGCCGACACTAGACAATTATACTAGTCATCATACCACCCAATAATANTTGACCATTCCATTTGACATTCATCAGTAATTTTTAGTCAAGTATACTGGAAACTTTACCACTCAACATATCAGTCATACCATCCATCATACCCCAAGTGTACCAAGCGTCTATACAGTCCAGAGAAACCTATAACGAAAATTCCTAACATCTGCCAACTTATAATTTCCTACTGATATCAGGGCACTTAACATACCATCTCCTATAACCCAAGAAAACTCAGTCATACTAATAAACCATCCCACCCAAGTCGCCATTCATACTATCCACCAACAACCATACAAGTCACACCAGACCATTACACTATCATACATACAGCCCATACATTCTGCTCTACCAGCCGACACTAGACAATTATACTAGTCATCATACCACCCAATAATANGTACATACAGCCCATACATTCTGCTCTACCAGCCGACACTAGACAATTATACTAGTCATCATACCACCCAATAATACTCAAAATACAACAGCTGTACCAAGCAAACGCCCAGTTCATATCGTACAAAGCCATTTCAAACACTGCGACACAATCAGCTTCTTCCCATACCATCCACCATACCAACTGACACCAGCCGAATACATTGACCGCCCATACCAGCCACTTTAAGTCAAGCATGCCTTTGAAATATAAGACTCACCAAAACAGACATACTTACTATTACATTTGACATAAACTGGCAATAATTAGATAAGTATACTGGAATCCCTACATACCAACCACACCATACATCATAACCTAAGTGTACCAAGTATATATACATTTTAGACCAGCCTATAAACTAAATACAATTAATCAACATCAGACCAAATATACTCTGCACCCTTACTTCCCACTATAACTAAAGCATGTCCTAACCATTCAGTTTACACACAGGCCTTACCAGAAAATATATACCTATTACCCTTACCTTCTGATCTTCCGACCTACACCAAAAAAATATACTTAGCACCCATCATACAGTACAGGCCAAACCTACCAAAACATAAAAATCGTAACTCTAACATATCTGTCATAGCATCATTACCAGCAGAAACTTTGCAGATATTCAAGAAACAATACCAACAATATAACCACACATATTAACTTATTAACACTAACAAACAAGCAGATATTCTCAGTCATCCATACCATTAACGACATCGTCCAAAACATAGAATGCACTATCCCTCCAGCATACCAAACATCGATAACAATCACTAGATACACCAAAAAATAATAAATTATACCAACCATTCATACCAATAACTCACCGACAAAACCTACCAGGTTATCATACCTCTTGGATACCAAATAATTGTATCATAACCCCAGCAGTACAGAGTATCATACAGATCATAACTTTCACCGTAACACTAGCTTACCAACATGCCATCTGCCAACCACAACGACCACTATACCAGATAACCATACCAGCCATATCAACATGAGCCAAACATATACACTGATACCAAAAAATGTAAGCATCCAAACCAAATATATGATCTATTATAACCCAAACATACCTAAACCATTCTACAAACGATACAGACCATATCAAACACCGACNCCAAATATATGATCTATTATAACCCAAACATACCTAAACCATTCTACAAACGATACAGACCATATCAAACACCGACCTCAGACCACTCATAACATGGAAATATATTGAATACTGTTTCGAATGTCATTTCATAGAACCTTACCAGGTACACATATAAATAAGTCATACAATATGTCCAGCCAACAAAATATTCCAATATTAAATTCCAACTAAGCTATCATAACATCCATACCATTAATTTAACAATCTACGACAGCTGTACAGATTTAGGTCTCAGATACCATACCAACATACCATACCATCCAATCATGCAATCCAATCATACCAAAGAAGCACCATACACTCTGAAATTTCTCGCACTAACTAATAAACATTCCAATAATCCATTACACTTATATAAATTAATCATACAATTAGACCATTCTGTCCAAGCTATCGAAGATAATCTCTTGTCATGCCACCAAATTAACAGAACATGTGGTCATGTCATACCATAGCAACATATATGTACAATAAAACAACCTGTATATCAACCATACATTCAGTCAGAAAGTTCTAAAAACATTGTAAATAACCCTACCATCGAACCAACCATACTATTATTTAATACTGGTAGAACACTCGGACAAGTTGTAACAACTATACAATAAAGATAAACTGTACATTCAAGTCATGTACCAGCCATGAAAGCAACGCATCCATACAGACAAGTCATCCCAATGACTATGTTTACCTGTGCTGACAGACNGATGTACCAGCCATGAAAGCAACGCATCCATACAGACAAGTCATCCCAATGACTATGTTTACCTGTGCTGACAGACTATAGGAGCAGACCTTTTTCAAGAGACAGCCTAGGGGACATACGCCCAGAAACCATGCCAACAAATAGCATATAATCATACTACTCCGCTCTGCCAACAAAACATTTAATCAAACCATCCTGTCCACAACAACAACAAAGATAGGGTGCAGATCAGCATAATTGAAGTGCTCATTGTGGAGCGATTGTGGAGCTGATTGTGGTGCGTTTGGTGCTGATTGTGGTGCATGTGGTGTTGATTGTGGTTGCATAGAATCAGTGCTGTAAATATTAGACTGTCTCTTTAAAATATCACCCCAAGTAAACTGACAGAAACAAGGTTATAGGGAGTCTCATATGTTAACAAAATTTCAGTTTTCTTATACTTCAGCACGAT
The DNA here is from genome assembly GCA_002778355.1 of Clitarchus hookeri. Taxonomy (NCBI): domain Eukaryota; kingdom Metazoa; phylum Arthropoda; class Insecta; order Phasmatodea; family Phasmatidae; genus Clitarchus; species Clitarchus hookeri. The sequence continues at coordinate 16,976 of NQII01006249.1, read as the reverse complement.
GCGAAAAACTTAACCAATTAAAAAACTTTTATTAAATTTCTGTAGCTTATGACAATGTTTAATTTACTATACAGAGACCCATCGCTCATACCAATATAATTTGAATTAAATACGACAACCAGCATTCCCATCAATCATATNTACTATACAGAGACCCATCGCTCATACCAATATAATTTGAATTAAATACGACAACCAGCATTCCCATCAATCATATTTTAAACAATATTGTCCAAACATACGTTCAAATATTTCAACCATCACATAATATCCAATTCCATAACATAACCTCTGTCAAGAAACAAACCAAGCAGCTATCCCTACGAAATATTCCGATAAATAATTATATCACGCGAAACCTCGACTACATGAATGGATCACAACATGATTCATTACCCACAGTCCATGACATTAGAAGAAAACCAATATTACAAAAAATTACATATCAATAGGTCATATCAAGAAGTCACACCAGCCAAACCACCATACCAACAGTACTGACTCATCACTGCTGACTCATCACTGTTTTCTCGTCAGTGCTGCCTTCATACAATACCGACACCTCATAGATCTGTTTAACATCTGAGCGATTTTCTTTGGTTCCAGTAATTTATATCACCCTCCTGCTGGTCGAAGGCGAAGCCATGTAGTAATGCTCTATATTCAGGTAGGGGAAATCAGTACATGCCTATTTGCCAAGTGGATGGTGTCGACTTGTTCTCAGCTCTAGATAATTTTACTGAAGTCAGTGTCCAACTCGAACCCTTGGTAAACATTTGTCCTTCTTGTTGGCCTAACTTGTTTGTACTATCGCCAAAGTGCTTTCTATTTCATCGTCATTATGCACAGCTACAACCGAGGTCTTGAAGGCTTGCGGCATCTTCTTGGAAACATATTCATACACCTTTAGTTTTCACAAGACTGACACACAGTCACCGACTTCTCATTGTCACCCACTCTTCACAATCACCGACTCTTCACAGCTACCTGTCGACTGAATCCTGTCGACTGACTCCTGCCGACTGACACCTGCCGACTAAATTCTGTCGACTGACACCTGCCGACTGACTCCTGTCAATTGAATAACAACTAACCTCTAAGTCATGCATATATTCATTNCCTGTCGACTGACACCTGCCGACTGACTCCTGTCAATTGAATAACAACGAACCTCTAAGTCATGCATATATTCATTTATATATGCAGATAATTCATCAAGTTAATTTAATGTAGAATCGTCCATCAACAATTTGTCATATGGGGCATCGTCGATGCTGTTTTACAAGCTGTTGCCCGATGAATTCTGCAGCTAAACGAACAGATGCTAGATAACTCACATTCGATACCGCACACTCGCCAGCATGCCCACCAAAGTAGACGTAGCACCATCTTATCGGAACTGAAACCAGCGACACATTTACCAGCATCTTCGATGCCCAGAAGCATGTCTGCAAAACTTTTCACGAACCCTGCATCCATTGTATGAACCTGCCCTCTTGAATCACTAATCGAAACACATTGTAAACTACCCATCTAACTGGAGGAAAATTTCTCGTTCAGCTCTTGTAAGTAGTCCGGCTATGCTCACAGAAGGCCTTCTGTGAGCATAAGTGATATAAGTATTTGGTATCCAAGAGGTATGATACCTGGTAGATTTGTTGGTGTGTTATTGGTATTGGTAGTTGGTACAATTGACTTGGTTTTATGGTGGTATAGGGATTGATATTTATGTTTGGTATGCTGGAAGGATAGTACACGCTATGTTTGGGTTGGTGTGGTTAATTGTATGAATGACTGGTTTAATCCCCGGATTCCTGTTGTTGATATGTTGATATGTATTGTGGGTAATGTTTCTTCAAAATCTGCTAAGTGTCTGCTGGTTATAATGCTATGACAAGACAAAGATATTAGTTATGATTTTTTATATTTTAGTAGGAGAGGTTTTTACTGTATGATGGGTAGTATGTTGCTAAGTACATTTTTTGGTATCGGTCGGAAGAGCAGAAGGTAAGGTAAAGATTGTGTGTAATCTAAATGGTTGAGGCATGCGTGAGTTATAGTTNTATCGGTCGGAAGAGCAGAAGGTAAGGTAAAGATTGTGTGTAATCTAAATGGTTGAGGCATGCGTGAGTTATAGTTGATGGTAAGGATGGAGATAATCTATTTGGTCTGATGTTGACTGGTAGAACATGTCGAATTGTCGTTAGGTTATAGGTTGGTCTCAAATGTATATATGCTTGGTACTCCTGTGAGAGGGTCGTTGCTTTATCGCAGCAATACCTGCTGCAAACATGTTAGGTCATGCAAAGGTTAACTATAGAGAGAGAGAGATGGTAAGGTGGGGTAGGGGTCAGTTGTGGTGATGAAATTGTATAGTGGTTGAGTTGTGGGTGAAGGGTTTTGGAAGAGTGGGGTGACAGTACTGAGTTTTGAAATTTCCAGGGAGTGAAGGGGTTTAGGGCATACCTCTTGAATCATATATGGTTGCCCTGACATTGAGTTACGAGATCGATATGTCATTACAATAGTATGCTCTTTGAAAATGCGAGTTATATGCGGTGGTATAAGCGATGATATATATTTATTCCCTTCATTTTTTTCTTATAAAAATACATTTAATATTAAAAAATTATTATAAATTTATTTTATTTTATCCGCTCTTCATATTCCTCATTGTGGTTTAGTTTCGTGATACCTCAACCGTATTGAGGAATCAGTCATTCACATTGAAGAGTAAACACTTTTTTCACAATTTTTTTAGAAAAATGGAGCAATGTTAAGGGGAAAGGGAAATTATGAGTGAAACAGTGCGACTTTAAGAGGAAAATGTTAGATTTTGAGGGAAAAATGGGAAATGTTGAGTTTGAAAAGACAAATTCCAAGACGGTGGACAGAACATAGCAATTATGCAAGACACCAATGACCCAGACTCATAATAATCATACATTTTATATATTATTATATTATATCTGTTTATTTGAGACTGGCCAGTAAAAAATAATTTCACCTTACCTTTGGTTAGCGAACGATCAGATGAGGGGAGGGGTGCAGGTNAGATGAGGGGAGGGGAGCAGGCAGATCCCCCTGCCTACTTCTCGTTTTGCAGGATAATTACTCATGACATCAACCTAGACGTGTTCCCTTCATGTCTGCTAATCAAGGGATAAGAAAGGAATTATTTACACTTTTCACAAATTTTTCTTGAAGTATCTTAAAAATTGTTCATTTTATTTCCAAAGTCGTTACATTTTAAATAATCCCAAATAATCACTGTAAACATTTAGATTTTAATTAGTATTTAATTTATGTGATACTAAATCTTGAAAGCGATTATTTAATTTACTTATGTATTGTTCGCCCATCTCTCCTGGTGGACGACGGTGACATTCAGTGTAAAGACGGACTCGCAACCATCCGTCATATCCATGAGTCACACCTCCGTATGGCGGTCATGTGATCTTCAACCAATCGCAGGGTAACTTTTTTTTCTATCCGTCAATCCGTCAAATATTTCTCAAACTTTAACTTTTGATGGGTGAACGGATTTGCCACCACTTTCTGACCACATTCCGTAGACGCGAATATTCACCTTGAAATACAATGAAAAGTTGTGGATACGCCATATGTTTATTTATCATTGGTGGTAAATTCAGGAATTTAAAATGTAAACAATAAATCAGTATAAATTTTTATTACGTAAAAAAATTATTTCCCCAAAATGTTTTTCTCTTGAAAATGTAATTCCAACCAAAATATATTTCCAACTAAAGAAAGATCACGATGTTACGTTGTCACACTGACATTTTGCCGTACGGAAGGCTTCATGGACGACGGATAGTTGTGAGTAGCTTTCATTCGACGGAAGAAAACACGCGCGGATGACTGTCTGACGGTCGGAAGGGCGACTGAGGTATAAGACGGATGGTTGTGAAGCCACCTTTAATCCGTTTACTGGAACTGTAAGCTGTTACCTGGGTCCTGATTTGCACCCATAGTCTTTCTCTTTAATATAATATTTATATTTTTATATTTTTTCTTGGGCAATGGAAGGTTATGCTTTTATGAGGTAAGAATTGGAGTTAATTATTAAAATTAAACTGGCATGTAGTACTATTTTTTTGCAATCTGAGTAAATATAAATTATTCGCAAAGGAGGTATTAAGCAATAGTAGATGACTAACCAGAATGTTATTGTAGCCCTAGGCTCAGTGTTGTGTCGGAAAGCGATGAGCGGCACTCCAAGCTGCATCTTGATGGCTTCGTCTCAACGTGGGTCCACAGACAAAAGCGGTACAAAGTGTTGCCAAGTATTATATAGTTTCTGGTGGCGTAATTGCTCCAAATATCATGCCGCCGGGAGGGGAGCTGCGCTGGTGCTTCGCTGAAATATTTAATAAACTATTATTGTTGTAATGTGTTTTGGATTTTTCGTCTGGCATGGGTACCGACGCGTCACTGCAGTTCACTAGCTGGTCCGCATTTACTGATACGCAACATAATGCTCATTTCGTTCACTTCTAATAAGCATTTATTTATAGCAGTAGCCAAACGAGTGCAGAAGTTGTTAGAGTATTTGCCTATCATCCAGGCCCCGTGTGTCATTCGTTACCTACACACATTATTACTCGAATATTTAGAAGTAATATAAACTGCGTTTCGGTAATTCTGGAGTGCCAGGCAGTTACTCTTACTGCAGTATGGCGAGATATTTTCTCTAGCACATAATACCTGACATTTACATGTTGAAGACGTCACAGTTTAGTTCCGTCACTAGGTAATAAACAGTATTGATGTCCATGGTCGTAAATGTGTCGGATAAAATTTGACTCAATAAACTATTTCTAAGTACTACAAGAAGAGCGTGTTTAAGACGTTTGTTCAGAGGAAATGTCCTTATTTGTGGATGGAATAATTTGTCTGTTAGCTAGCTAGCAGCCGGCTGAAAAGTGGTTTTCTACATTTATGACATGTGCAGACAGTGGCTGGCAAGTTAATAGAGACCTCAAATGGACACATCTTTTTTATCTGCCTGATTATGCACGGTAATAAATTTTTCGGAAATTTAAATCATCGTTATATACGCGCACTGCGAGAGCAAAAATGGTAAGGTTTTTCGCCCGAAATATGTATATAGCTTTTCCGCATTTCTTCAGGAAATATCAAATCCGTAGTAAAGTTCCCAACTGTGAATAATAATTCTAGAATTTATATAGTTTTAGATTGAAGTATTGCAAATTTTACGATCCATGTATACATTAAATTTTTTTCCAAATTTAGTGACAAAGTTTTACTACTTTATGCACCTTTGTTGATTAAATTATCCCCTATTTTGAAATAGCTTTAACTACAATATATTTCCTAAATCAAAATGTTAGGATTTCTTACGAGTAAGTTATAGTAACAAAATACAAATTCCGGTCTTTTTGTCGTAAGTGAACAATCCCCGAAAGTAATACAATGACATTTTTAGACATTATTTATTTCGTAGGATATTCTTATATTTATTTAAAACGGCCATTATGACGGAAAGTTTTTATTGGCATGTTGGCAACCTCACGCTACCGAGTATCTACAAGAAATTCCGTTGTTTGGCAGCCATCAAAAACTGTAAGCCGATATGGTGCTAGGGAGAATATCTCGTTAGGGTTTGTTCCACTCTCAATGCATTACGTAAACTTATATTATTTCCCCTTGCTTTGTACGCGGTTGTCTGGTACATGTATAAATTCGCTGGCTATTTTCTCTTTGGAAATACCGAGAGAGTCCGATAAAAACATGCAGTAATATTATATACTTTTGCGATGAGCCCTTTCTATTTATAGTCCATTCGTGTTGTGTTCACACTTTTATAATCAGACCTCTGTAGATTCACCCCATGTATGACGTAAACTTGTTTCTTAAAAGTGCCACGTATTACAAACTATATATACTTCTGTTAACGTAAAAGTATTTATTTTTGGTGACATTAAATAATTACGTATAATTTTTATATGAACTATAATACATAATTTATAATTAGTGCGGATAAAAACAGAGATAATATAGGTGTAATGATAATGACTGATAAAAAATAGTTAATATGTAGAGTAATATTAAACTGAGTGTGCACGAATGTAGTGCATTTTCCTTTCACTGTAATTTTCGACGCATTGCATTAGGCGGAGGAATATCCTGAAAGTATAACTTGAGCATGGCTTCAGGAAAGTTGGATGTAACCGTGAATTAACAAATTAACAATAGTCTCGCTTTCCCGTGGCGAGCAGCCGAATAGAGTGCTAAAAGCGGACAGCTGGCCAATGCATGTGAAAAAAGAAGATAACTCTTAGTTAGTCGTGTTCACGCATGCTATAGCTTTTAACTATCTTACAGCCAGAAATCTACACGGAGAATTTTTCGCTCTGCAGGAAACTTTCATCGCACACAAATGTTAGTGTGGGCAATCAAGTTCGTATTACAGTGCATCGACGATATAAATATTGTGAGTTACTACTTTCACTTACAAAGCCTCAAATAACTTTCATCATTTCCATATACCATAGGTCCCGAGACAAGTATCGGACGAAATATCAAAATAAGTTTCGAAAAATACAAATACTTTAAAATTTGCGTTTAGTCACTTCTGCCAAAAAAAGTAAATTTTAACCCCGATCCCGGTTATAGACATTTGCTTATTTGACTGACGCGAAGTCTAAAAGTAAAAGGAAGACTTAAAACAAAATAATACCAGCTAATTCCTATCACACTTCTAACCAATCGCACCACGATAAGCCAGACCATTAAAAGCAATTAATACAAAAAGAGACTTCTGCTTTGCCTCACGCTAATCTGGCGAAGAGAGGTCATGCCGTAATTATTCGAATCCAGCAATTAGGATGACACATCTAAGCACCGATTGGCCTTACGTGATTCGGAACTTATTATAAAGAGACGTGAGTGAGTGAAGAGATTTAGGCTGTTCTTAACAGTGAGATCTTGAGTGTCGATGAGGGTGAAGTGAGGGCAGTATGGAGTAGGGCCGGAATGAAGCGACGGGGGAAACGGGAGACTCCTAAGAAGACCCGCTGGCCAGCGGCATCTTCCGGCACGATTCCCACTTGCGAAAATCCGGGTGGGACCCGGCCGGGGATTTAATCTGGTTCGCCTTGGTGGGAAGCGTGCTAACCGCTCAGCCTCAGCTGCCCTTATAAAGAGGCTTTCTAGTCGTTTCTAGCTTGTGTGAATAACTTTACAACGAAAATCCCCTGCTTGAACATATGTATAGAATATTCACGGTAAAGTGAGGATTTTTGAAGTCCACTCATTTGGAATAGTAGTCTATTTTATTGTAACCTTAGACGTAAACTTTTTATTCCTGTGAAATATGTACAATGTGTTTATTACTTAAATGGCAATATATATTTTTAATGTAATAGAGGGATAAAAAAAAGGCTGATAAGAAAAAACTAGGGGCTCAAAAGTGCTCACTTTACCGTGAACAGCGTATATACACACGCATACACGGTTCATTTTATGTAGGCGTACGCATTCGTTGGTTGGCTGCGCGAAGGTTTTATTGGCAGCTACGTACCGCGATTTATCCCCTATTGGCTGCCAAGCATGTTACCAAGCACTGACTAGCGAACGACTCTCCGAAATGTTACTGGCGATTGCCACCATTTTGGTGGCGCGTGCAGATGTGGTTAGCAATATAAACGACTATTTCATTTCTGTAGTCTCAGATATTCTGTGCCAACACGACGAAGGAGGCTGCACATAGCCGCCTGTTGCGCCGGGCGACGCCGGTCTCAAACATGGACGTGGCTGTCGGACGCCTCCTGCGGCTTGACGCACGGCGTTCGCCCACGAGGAGGCCTTGAGCCTGAACGGGGGAGGGCGACCTTGTCGCTTGTCTGCTTCCGCCCAGCAAAAATAGCCACTTCTTCTCGCCATGGCGTCGTGGCTGCTGTCCGGAAAGAAACAAACTAATTTGGAATCAATGATTTCAGTTCGTATAATTATTTTACTCGATATTCAGTTCATGAGCTGTTGTTATCTACTGACGAATCAGAGAAATGCACTGAGGTGTTTTACTGCTACGCCAGGGCAATTCACTAGAAGTGGCGTGGAGAAATTTAGAGCCAATGAGGGTGAAACAAGGTGGGGCAGTTGCAGCGCCGGAATGCAATGGCGGGGGTAACGGGATAACCCCGAGAAAACACGCTGGCTGGGAGAATCGTTCGGCACGATTCCCACAGGGAAAACCCAAGCGAGCGACCCACGCTGGGAATAGAACTCGGTCCGCCTTGGTGGGAAGCGAGTGCCCTAGCTACTACACCACTGCGGCCCCGAAAGGAGTAGAAATCAATGTTTATTCAGTGAACACCACAAATGTAAAATTATCACTACAATTTTACTGATTTAAGTGGAACAGTTTCAACAGATCTTTAATCAAGTTCGCTGATTTGGAGCAATTTTAACTGTTTCGATTTTAGAGTGAAGAATACTTCTCCATTCAATACCTCAGCCCTTCCTTTTGGATAACGTAAATATAGGTAGGTAGTTGGGTTTAACGTCTCATCGACAGCGAGGTCATTAAAAAAACAGCAAGATGCTCAGGTAAGAGGGATTGGGAAAAGAATGGGAAGGATTCGGCAATGGCATTTGTTACGGACCCATCCCAGCATTCGACTGGAGTGATTTCGGGAAACTATGATTAATCAAAATCAAGATAGCTGAACTGGGATTCAAACCCATGTCCTCCCGAATGCAACGTAAATGTATCTCTATCGCAAATAAATAAGAGGCCAAGCAGTTCAGTGATTCTTCACCTACCACCATTTTGAACACCGACTAGCATCTAACTTGATTCCCAAGGACAGTACGCGCCCTACGAAGTTGCGCTTGTACACGGGTCCATAGAAAATATTTCGGTAAGTATCAAATATGGAAAGCTCTGTTTACGAACTGTCAGTAGTTTAAGGAAGATTTGCTGCCACTGGCAGTCTGGCGCTGACATGAAATAGTTGTATGCATATAGCGGGGTTGCAATGTCGCCTTAAATTATTTAGCGTGAAATGATAACTGAGTGTTTAACACAATTTCCAAGGAATGGATGGGTAAATGTATAAACCAAGATATTCTGAAATTGCAGAAACTTTACACTCTCATCTAGCGTGCCGTAAATTTATACCTGAAAAACGCGCTCAGCTTGACTACTTATTCGGGGCAAATTTTGAAGCTTGTAGACCAAAAGTAGCGCCAGAGCCTAATCGGCCACAGTGGATGTCTTACTAGAGTGATTCGCAGTTCAATAACTTTTTATAACAGCAAACTTCAAAAGGAGTGAGTTGTAATAACGCTATAATACATTTGATGAGTGAACATCGTCACGGAATGCCAAATCATTCTTACATAAAGGAGATATTCACCTATGTAGGCTTTGTTCATAACTAATATTCTCTTACAATCTGGATTTTCATTTTGTAACTGATCACAGATCATTTTCGGAAAACATACCTCATTTCTCATTACAGTTGGTGAATTGCTACTTCTCTGGTGAGCTCAAATTTGCACGTAAGATAATGGAGTCTGCATGGGCGTAGTCCTGCAAGTCATATTTAATTTTGCAGTCTACGTATATGTATTCCTGCAGGTGCGTATGATATGTATATCTCTATATCTGTGTTATAACAACATAACTGCCTCATTTGTGATGAGAAAAACTCCGAGTGTATCATGAGTTGAGTTGACAACAGATAAGATAGACTTCAGAATTTAATTTACACTTGAGCGACTATCGTTTTTTTATTAACTGCTGCTGTATTAGCATGGCTCCAACACACTATTTCTTCGTGTTTATTAATGGTTCGCATTTAAACAAGGGGTTTCTAAAGAACAGCGGCTCAAACATAACAGTACAAAAACAAGAATTTACTGAAAACTAATGAGCCTACTTTCCTCTGCATGAGAACAAATAAATTTTAGTAAGGTTCTTGAAAGCTTAGATGGTAGTTAGGCATTGGCGTCTCATTGACAGCAATATCATTATAGATAAAACCAGAAAAATTTGAAACATTACAAAGACAATTAAAATACACGAGTGACTACCAGGGATTCAACATCAGGAAAACTATTAAAATTAAGCTACCTTGCAACTTACTCCAACACGGAGGTAGGATTCGGAGCATCAACTTCGTATGTAATCAGTCTAATGTTTTGAATGATAGGGTTCACTAACCTGAAATATTTACTCGGTCATCATTCTGAAAATAAGTGCCTGAGCCACTAAAACACATAAGTTTACATGGTCCACCATAACGCTACATGTGTGAAAAATGTAATGGAAATCGGTTGATTGGTCTCTGAGATATGGCATAAAAACATTATTTTCTGAAATGGGTCTATCTTAGAAAATTACTTTGAAGGAGACTCTGTACACAATTTTTGTAATAGATAATGTCAGGATAAAAAGTTTCAATGAAATTGTTAAATAGTTAAATAAGTATGCCAAACATATGAAAATAGTTATATGGCCCACATTTTCCAAATCATTGTCTGATCCCATTTAAACTATGTAACTATACTTGGCCTTCTGTAGGTGTGCAGAATTTTGAGGAAATTAGTCAAATTATAACGCAAAGATGACAAAATGTCCAGTTTACTGACCTGACATTACTTTGCAAAAAAAATTCGGCAAAGGAGGATCTCTGTATGCAAATCGGTTCATTCTACATTGATGATGTCACGATCTTCATAAATGGAGGGAAAAAAGTTGATATATTATCACATTCGATTATTGTCATTGATGAAATACACAAAGTTAAATTTAAATATGTAATATAGTTACGCAAGCTAAAATGTTAGTATACACGCCATTCACAAAATAAGAAAGTTATATACTTAAAACATATTATTTAATATAACCTACCACAGTGCAACTTCTTCGCCAAATTTGAAATAAATCGGTTTATTGTTTCCCGAATTCTGGCACAAAAACTATAATATTTCATGCAGGACTATCATACAAAATGGCGAAGAAACGAAGGTTTGCATAGATGATTTTGATGAATACAATTGATTCTATCAGCATATAAAGTTAAGTTAAAATTAGTTTTTGCAATAATGAAAGATAAAAAATTCTTAGTTAAAATGTTTATATGATAGCCATTTTTAAAATATTAATGTCTCATCCACTCAGAATTAATTAATATACATAGCCTGCCATATTGCTAATAGTTTGCCAAATTTGGTAGAAATCTGCTGTTTGTTCAGAGATCTTATAATTTCGATTCTTCAAGTGAAACTATGTTATAAAATGGCGAACAAAATAAATATTGTGTACAGACATTTTACTGTTCTAATATTTACAGTCATCATTAATTACATAGTTTCAACGATATAACATATAATACTTAAAATACTATATGGCCACCACTTTGAAAATAAGTGTATTTTATACCTAAAACATATCAGTTGGCATTACCTCCCAAAGTACTACTTGTTTGCCATATTTGGTAGGAATCAGAAAGTTGTTTACGGAAATATGACATAAAATATATTTACTCGTGTAGCACTATCTTACAAAATGGAGGACGGAATAGGCTTTCTGTAGACTCATTTAATGTTTAATATAGATACTCCCAGCATACAAAGTTAAGATAGAATTGATTACATGTTTTCGAAGATACAGCATACTATGCTAAAATTTCTAGAATGACGCAATTTTTAAAATGAGTGTCTGACATAGTTGAAACATATTTATACATATCAACTGTGGAAGTACTACTTGAGTGCTAAATTTTATAGGAATTTGGCAATTATTTCCCAAGAAATTACACTAAATCTTGATTAATTCATGTATTACTATATTACAAAATGAAGAAGAAAAGCTTTGTTTTTTGCCTTATTTGAAGCTTGTAATAACAACTGTCAGCATACAAAATGTGATTGAAATTTGTATAATGGTATGGCAGTGACACCAAATAAACCTCATAAATATATATGGCTGCCGTTTTGAAAAAAAGTACCTAGTAAAGTTTAATAACTGATATTTAAGTGGCATGTAATAGTATTTTTATGTGCCAAATTTGTTAAAAATTAGTTTAGAACTTTTCAAGATATTATGTAGAAAACTTATTTCTATATGCGGCACTTTCATTCAAAATGGCATACAAAAGTGGTTGCTACTTAGCTCATACGTTGCTTGTAATGCATACCGCCAGCATACAAAATTTGGTTAAAATTGGCAAAATGATATAGTAGTTCTACCGAATAAACCTAAAATATTTGCATGGCCACCATTTTGGAAATAAGTGCCTTATAAAGTTAATTTACTTATTTTACTTTGCTTATCATTGTACTATTTATTGCCAAATTTGAAGAAAATCGGTGAAGTAGTTTTGGAGATATAACATAAAATTAGTAAGATCCTCTATGAAGAGCCCTTGCTCGCCCTAGGGAAAATTACGACACTGGTCACATGCAGTTCATTCAAGACAATATTTTGAAGAAATTCATCTAGATCCGCAAGGATTCACCTTTTGAGAGCCAGCAAATGTTGACACCAATACCTCTTGCTACATGGATGGGTACTGATTCCACTAATTATAGCGTGTGCCATAATCGATTTCACTTCGTCAGTTGTTAGTACCATCCTCAAGCAAGGTCAATGTCATGGGACAAGGTCAACGGTCACCTGGATCCAATATGGTGTTCAATATGGCCGCCGACCAACTGGAATGACAGAGCATGATGTCGACTCCGGCTCCAGACCCCCAGCTCCTTGTCTCAGACTTCCCACTTGTATTCTACTAACGTCGTGTATCACAACCGTTTTATAATTTCGTTAACATAAAAATTTCTTACTTTTTATTAAATTGAAATTTTTCTCATATTTTATGTATAAATTATAACAGCCTTAAATTAATAATTAATATAAATAACAATAGGGACAAAAAATGTGTGTTGGTAATACATAGTAAGAAATAGTTCTAATTAAAATATTATTACACTTGAGCGCGGACGAATACGGTGCGCTGTCCCTTCGGTGAAACATTCTAAGACTTGGTTAAGCTTTCTTTGCATGAGGCGGAGGAATGTACTGGAAGTTGAACTTAACCGGCGCTTAAGAAAAGTTGGAAGTAACGGCGATTGTATTATATTAACAATGCAAGTTTTACATTTTATCCAAAACAGTTAATTTTTTCCGGGCAAATGACATTCCATACTAGAATTTTGGATGTTCGTAAATTGGCGAAATTATATCCGTTTTTCTGTATACGTTTAAGATCTCATAAATAAATGTAGCCTTGCGACAAAAATATATTTATGTTGATTTTCGGCAATACGGGACTGTCTGTCATTTTCTTCCTCATAAATAATACTATGAAAGTACGTAAACACACGTAATACTAACTTTTTAACTATGTTTGCAGTTCTCCTGAATACTGAAGTATTTTCGTAATAAATTATATGGAACTAGTAAAAACTTGTGATTTTTATGAACAGTTCTCCTCTGTATAATGCGTTCGTTTGGTCCTTTACAATGTATATCTCACAAATGTTTATATTCCCTCTAATGTTAATTAATTTATTTTTTTGTAAAAAAAAAGGGCCATTTTTCTTTAATATGGAGATGTAGCTGCAAAATGCCGTTTTGTAATTTTTTTCAGGAACCTCTTTGTGTGCATTTGTTGTGAAGTGTGCAGCATACTGCGAGATGGAGAAAGATTTATACTTATATACCCAATGTCATAAGCGATTAATTCGGAGACAATACGTATATTTCTATAAACCTCGACGCACACACCAGCGACCTTAATTTATACACATAATTTGTCCCTTATCATAGCTCTCTAATTATCATAAGATTTATAAAATTTGTTTGTTGTGTATGTTTAAAAAACTTGTTGAACCGTTCCTTTATTATTATGTCATTACACACAATTGTTCGCAGACTGAATTAAACAAAGAATTTTATTGCATTCAACTTTTAAATTAAACTTGTGTTATGCTTAGTGGCAACAAAATGTTTCACAAATAGCTGCAAAATCACTTCAAGCAGAGCTGTGCTCTAATTCAATTGTCCTTGATCCTTTCCTTGAGCACAGTCCTTCATACACCGTTGAGCACCTCGTGACAAAGTTTGAAGTCTTACATTCGAGTACCCTTATTCGTTCTCTGCTTGGTGTTATTGTGAATACGTGTCTTTATTTTTGCGCATGGATGGCAACTTATGCATATGAAATGACTTCCTAGTAGTCTTAGTTTTGTTAGGCTGTTGGCGTATGCGCAACATAGCAAAACAAATCATAGAGTAATATCATTTTTCTCTTCTAATAGCCATTACGGTTTACTTTTACGCCAGCATAACATATTAAACTAAATAAATACGCATTGTTGCCAGCCTTGACTTAAAACAATAAATTTCGACCGTAATAATTAATTTTGTAGCAAAGTAGAAACATTGAATGCGAGGCTGTATGACTGGTGCTCCAGTTTTCCTTACTGTTAGTTAATAATCTCTCAGTCCTGCAAACTAAATATTTGAATACCACACACGTAAAAGTTAATGTTATGAAAAACTCCGCAAATGACGTCACTTTTTCTTAAAGGTAATTTTCGTGACAATCGTTACACAGTACTACTGCCTCACTGAAGTGGTTAGCCTGCACTGACACCGCATGCACTCATAACAAATTGAAATGATAACGCCTGTTTTCCAGACGCCTTAAACTCGTGTCGCTCAATGCCACCACTGCAGATAAGGACGATCCGGAAGAACGAAGTCCGATGACGGCTATCACGGTGAATGTAGAATTACGCACTCCTCAGCGGTCGCCTGCCATCACAGCGGTTTTTTTAATTCATGCGTGTATTCATGCGTTCATTTTGTTACATGAACCAATGTAAATATGTTGCTTTTCAAGTTTCGCTTACTCAGAAAATATTTTGTTGTGACAACTTAATATATTTCTGGCCCTATGGAAACAAATATTTTGTTGGCTGGAGCAAATCTTTATTTCAATGAGTATGTCTTCCATTTTGAACTCATGCTTGTTTTGCTGTAGCTTCTTTTCAGATCAAACATTTTAAAACGAAGCATGTCAAGGAACACCAGCCCATTACTTAACGCATATTTTTTAGTGCACAAAATTTTGCTCGTATTGCTTTTTGTTGCATCTGTAACAGTAACATAGATCAACTAATTATTTGTACTTTTTTCAGTCTCACATGAGAANCGGAAGAACGAAGTCCGATGACGGCTATCACGGTGAATGTAGAATTACGCACTCCTCAGCGGTCGCCTGCCATCACAGCGGTTTTTTTAATTCATGCGTGTATTCATGCGTTCATTTTGTTACATGAACCAATGTAAATATGTTGCTTTTCAAGTTTCGCTTACTCAGAAAATATTTTGTTGTGACAACTTAATATATTTCTGGCCCTATGGAAACAAATATTTTGTTGGCTGGAGCAAATCTTTATTTCAATGAGTATGTCTTCCATTTTGAACTCATGCTTGTTTTGCTGTAGCTTCTTTTCAGATCAAACATTTTAAAACGAAGCATGTCAGGGAACACCAGCCCATTACTTAACGCATATTTTTTAGTGCACAAAATTTTGCTCGTATTGCTTTTTGTTGCATCTGTAACAGTAACATAGATCAACTAATTATTTGTACTTTTTTAGTCTCACATGAGAAAATACAGACTGTAATCAAACTGTTCTAGATTCAGGAATTCTTTGAAGTAGTTCTGCATGTATTAAAGTTTAAATTTTAATATCAGACGTTGACGGCAGTTTCTAATTGATACAAACGAACGCAAGATGGCAAGAATGCCGCCCTCTTTAGTCACCACCCATCTCTGGTGCGAGGGGTGGAGGTAATCAGGAGACATCGGGTGGACCGTGGCTGTGGGTGTGAAAGCAGCTTCCACGAGTATCAGCCGCCTGACACCCGGGAAAGCCACACGTCGCCTACCTGCTATCTCTGCTCACAGACATTCCTGCTGCTCCGCCCAGCTAACGGAACTCCTTCATCCGCCGTTAATGTGCCTGGTAAAGAAGCGTAAACTATAACCTGTCTCCTCTCTCGCATATAACAAGCACGCTATGCCCTCACTTTCCTATGGCTGCCCACTTAACTCTTCAGATTTATTGGTCTGTAACTCACTTGATAATAGCACGTGTTCCGGAGAGTAGGTTGGTAGGTAGGTATGGTCCATACAGTATAAGAAGGCCACTTTCTGACAGTCAGTGAGTGGCAACTTAACGTTTACGAAACGAACAAAGTGCCATTTACAAAATCCCCTATCAGCTGATGCACGAACGAACAAAAGTTAAAATTACGTTGGCTATTCTGAGTGCACTGACAATGCACATCACAAAAGCAAAAAATACGCGGGTAAGAAAGAGTTCTTACATTTATTAATGCATTTTATTTTACAAGGACACAAAACAATGGTTGTTAGTGTTAAAAACTAAACTTCGTGATAATGTAGTTACGTATAGGTGTTCAAAATGAAATGTACGATAGAACGATACAACGCGGAAAAGTTTTCTGAAGTTGTGCTAACTTCAGAAAGTTTTTTTCACGTCGTATCATCCCTCTCCAACCTCGCTTTCAACACGTCCTTGATATTAATTCGAAAAG